>ONZH01014545.1:0-11074 GCA_900303285.1 Rhinella marina
AGCGGTTGGCCCCCCTCACTGCTTTGCTACGTCAGCACTCTATCCATACAGATGGGGTGTGGCCTCATCTATAGAAGCTGGGAAAGCCCTCCTGACTAAATGGCGTGTCCTTACAGATGAAGATCCCTTATCGTCAAAGAAGACAACTCCATCGACTGTGAACGTCGAATGGCTCATGGTGCCATCCACCTGAGCTAATGATTTGCATCTGCTCTTGGGCCACTATCTCCCTTACCCATGTCTCTTAATCTTCATCCATTGCTGTCATCTTCTATCCACTCAACCCTGTTTAGTCTTTCTTTTCTATCCTTCTTGGCTTCAATGTGGGAGAGGGAGCAGGTGGTTTCCCCCACTTGATTATTTGACTGTCAATACTGGTTGACGGGTTTACCCCCACTATGTTGTGCATCTCAGACCTTATACTTACGAAGGATTTCTGGGCGCTGCACATATTCTTATGTTTTGGATTTAACAGTGTTCTTTTTTTAGGTTATCTTCTGTTTGAATATGATGTCCGAATCACTATGTATCCGGGTGGGTGCCGGTCCGACGCTGGTAAGGGAGTGCCATTAATCTATCCCTGCCAGGTACAATTACTACACTGTTGCATCAGTCCTCATATTTGCCTTACTAAAGACCATGGTACTTAAATGCTTGTCTCTGAATGTGCGAGGTCTGAATAGTCCATTTAAAAGGGCCACATTGTGGAGAGAATTGAAACAGCAGAATTGTGACGTTGTCTGTTTACAGGAGACACATGTCTCATCCAGGAACCCACCTAAGCTTAGCCACAAGGATTACCCGCATGTATTCCTCTCCTCTTTCACCAAAAAAAAGAGAGGGTTCCTTATAGCTTTTAAATCATCGATAGCTGTGCAAGTACTACAGACATGGATAGACCCAATGAGCAGATACATTATAATTCATTGCCTCCTTAATAATATTGAATACACGATTGAATACACTGCAAGGCATTCAAAAAGCAAGGGTGATTTTGTGCGGAGATTTCAATGCAATCTGCAATTCTGATCTAGATACCACAGCGGGACCTTCTTCTCGCAGAGTCCATGTGGCTAGGCTTGCTTGGGCGCACGACCTCTATGACATATGGCGTCTCCATCATGTTAATGAAAAAGACTTCACGTATTACTCTGCCGTCCATAGGACTTATTCCAGGATTGATATGTTCTGGGTAGGGAGGTCTTTGATTGAACAGGTGGTAAAAGCAGAAATTGGCACTATCCAGTGGTCTGACCACGCACCCGTTAGGTTGGTTATACACGAAGGCCCCCCCCAAGACCTCAGACTATGTCTGGAGGCTTAACACATATCTCCTTTCTAATACGAATGTCAGTGCAGTTGTATCAAAAGTATTTTGATATCAACAACACTCCCGGTGTTCACCCAAACACTTTGTGGAGTTGTCATAAGGCATACATGAGGGGAGTACTGATTCAACAGAGTAGTATCTGGAAAAAACAAAGAGATAAGGATATCCAAACCACTATAAACACTATCCAGAAATTGGAATCTTTAAACAAACAGAATGTTTCAGACACTATTCTATCAGAACTCTCTAAGGCCCGCTTACATCTGAGAGGTCTCCTCATGTATGCATATGAGAAATCAATGAGGCGTCTTAAACTCCAATACTATGCTCAAGACAACAAGTCTGGCGCACTATTGGCTAAAAGACTCAAAAATCTGGCACTAAAATCGAGATTGCCCTGCCTACACCATCCAGTGTCTAAGGCGATGGTGACGGCGCCTAGGGATATAGCAAACGCCTTCAAGGGTTATTACTCGGATTTATACAATCTGAAAAGTAATCCCCTCACACCTCAGCCAAACCAGGAGATCATTGACTCCTTTCTGGATGGCATCCACCTACCCCACTTATCTTCTGATCAGCTGGCCTTACTAAATCAGCCCATCCTCTTGAAGGAGATAGAAGAGGCGATTCGATCCATGTCCCTTAACAAGGCCGCAGGCCCTGGCGGCTTCTCTTTCTTATACTATAAGAAATACTCCCATCTTCTGACTAAATATCTACTTCTGGTGTTCTCGGAAGCCATGCAATCAGGCTCTTTTCCCTCTGAAATGTTAGAAGCACTTATAGTGACCCTGCCCAAACCGGGCAAATCTCCCCTGCAAACCACGAGCTATAGACCGATTTCACTTTTGAACTGTGATGTCAAACTATACGCAAAAATACTTGCAAATAGGTTACTGAAAATCATCCCATCTTTAGTTGCGATAGATCAAGCAGGATTTGTGGCGGGGAGGCAGGCCCCAGACAACACCAGAAGATTACTTTCTCTCTTGCATGCAGTGGAGACAGATAAGATCCCCTCTATATTCCTCACTCTCGACGCTGAAAAAGCGTTCGACAGGATAAGTTGGCCATATGCTTTTTCAGTTTTGAAAAAGTTTGGCTTCTCTGGCCCGATCTATTCAGCCATAGCGGCCTTATACTCCAACCCCTGCGCTAAGGTTTTTGTCAATAACTCATTGTCTACCCCTTTCTCTCTTACCAACGGCACCAGACAGGGATGTCCCCTATCCCCTCTGTTCTTTGTGCTATCCATTGACCGCTAGCTGAGTTAATTCGTCAGGAACATCAAATCACGTGAATATTGGTGGGCACCACGGAACATAAACTAGCGTTATTTGCCGACAATATCATTATCACTTGCACCAACCCACAATCTTAACTACCGAAGGTCTTTGACCTGTTAGATAGGTTTAGTAGGGTTTCTTTTTACAAACTGAATGTAGATAAATCTCAATGCTTGCCTGTTTGGGTTAACCCAGAGATCTTAAAAATCTTACAGTGCCAATTCCCCTTGGATTGGCAATCTAAAAGTATACAATATTTAGGTATACAACTCACATTCCCAACCTCTCAAACATATCATAACAATTTCCCCCCCCTCTGTTGGATGCCGTGCAGAAAGATATACAGAGTATCAGTTCTTATATGATCTCCTGGTTTGGCAGAATCGCAGCTTATAAAATGTTACTGTTGCCCAAACGCCTATATTTTTTTAGGACCCTCCCAATTCATATCCCAGATTCTTTTTTTGAAAAGGCGAGACAACAGATGATGGCATTTATATGGGAATCCAAGCGCCCGAGAGTAGCATGCTCAACTCTAAGTTTGCCCAAGCAGCTAGGGGGCCTGGGAGTGCCAAATTTGAAGCTGTACTACCGGGCCAGTTTACTGGACCAACTTGCGCACTGGTGGATAGACTCTCCAGATAAACACTGGGTGCATATAGAGAAAACTCGTTTGGGGGTCTCTACTCTCCGCTCCCCACTAGTGGATATTGCTTGGGGAGCTAGCCCGAGATTATCTCCATCACCGGCAATTCAAACCTCACTTAAAGCCTGAAGCTTTTATCTGAGTAGCTCCTCAGACAAGAGAGATGCCCCCCCTAATGCCATCAGCTTGTTATGTCTAACAGATCTAATTCCAAATCTAGACCTAAAATGTTTGGATGACAAAGGGAATCTCCTCTACACAGGACATGAGAGACCAGAATGGTATCTTGTCTTTCCAACATTTGAAAGACACCTTCCAACTACCCAACAGGGAATTCTACAAATTCCTCCAAATCAGGTCCCTTATAGGGAAGACAGAGGGAAATTCAAAATACATACCTGCCTTCAGCCTTGCGGTACTACCACAACTCCATCCCCAAAAGGGGTGGTATTTCCTTATTTTATGGCATGATGGCTCAGGGATTAAACCCGTTCCGTTAGTTCGGTGGGAAGATGACTTACAGATGACTTTCTCTTCTTCTCAATGGCAATCTGCCTTTCAAGCCGCCAAAAAAGCTTTTAGATGTGTTACACACCAAGAAGCCATTTACAAAACTTGCTTGAAGTGGTATTATACCCCTACAAGACTGTAGGTAATGTACCCAGGCTCCTCTCCTATGTGCTGGAGAAACTGTGGGCAAAGAGGCTCTATTTTGCATATACTATGGTCATGCCCTAAGGTTCTCCCACTATGGCAGAGAGTGATCACATTAGTGAAAGATCTTACTGGCCATACGGTGTGGAAATCCCCTGCCACTCCTCCGATTTCGGAAGTTGTCCAACTGGTGAATACTACATGTATGTATGAGAAGATGCTGGCTTCACAGGGACTCCCTAGCTCTAAGTTTGAAAAAACCTGGCAGGCCTGGACCACAAGTGCTTGGTACTCCAGCTGACTGGGAATATGCCCTTGCACACACCTAGATAGGGTTTAATTGTATGTGATATACCTTTATACTCTGGACTGGACGGCACCCACCTGGACATCCTTTCATGATTTCTGTTTTGATTGTGCCTCAAATATTGTACTGAATATCCATCTGATTTAGCGCACTGGGGATGCACTTACACTGTGTCCCTTCTTTTTTTTTTTTTCCTTTGTTTTTGTTATTATGTTTTCTTATGTTTGTACTGCTAGCCTTCTTGTCTCATTTTTCTCGAATTGATATTGAGCAGCCTTGTAGGTTATACTACCTGTATAATATGAGACTAACGGCTGCCTGTTTGATAAAAACAATAAAACTTTTTGGAAATGAAAAGATTTAAGATTTAAGATTATGTTTAAAAAATTAGTGTACTGTATTGTATATATACCAGCAGTGAGTGCCAATAATGAAAAAAGTATAGAAGGACAACGCGGGCGTGTGCTGCAGTAATTTTGTTTCATGCTAGGCAACGCCTCTAACTCGACCCAAACAACTTAAGTGAAGGTATTCTAGTCATTATTGTTAATGGTGCTGGCCGTTCTCCCGTTTGTGTCAGGCAAATGAACTAGTGTGAAAGAAAGTACCCTTAGATATATGCCCCTTCATAGTTAGCGCTTCCTCCTCCTACACACAGACTCAAAGACATGCCCCTGCTGCAGCTACTGTCAGTAGGCGATATCCAAAGTATTCCTACCGCACCGTGTTAACGATATTAAGAAAGTTATTGCAACGATAATGTTATCTATTGCTATAAGTACCTTTTTAGAAGAAAATAAATATGACATGGCCCCCCTCCGACACCCATAATATCTTCATAGTAGTATGTGTTAATATTAAAAAGAGTCATTATCTAACAATTGTGTGCGTTTTTATGTTGCAGAGCACCGTCAACGACGGTGTCACCACGGTCACCATGGTCGAGGCAGGACGGCTCCTACAGTACCTGCAGCTTCTAGTAAGTAACATAGTAACATAGTTTATAAGGCCGAAAAAAAAACATCTGTCCATCCAGTTCGGCCTGTTTCATACAAGTTGTAAAACATATTTAATTTATTTTTAATCCAAGCTACGTAGGAGTGCAGCTGCAGTAAGAGCACTAGTGGTTAGGAACGGGATCCTCCAGCCCCAAACTATTTACATGTAGCTATAACTGTTCATTAGAGTTGAATGTAAGGCCATTATTTAATGATTTTTGACAGCTGCTGCACCACAGAGGAGCCACTCTCACCCTTCTCCACCCCAGCGAGAGAGGATCCCACCTGCCCCTCCAACACCACCAGCCCAACTACCAAAGGAAGAAGGTAGGTAAAATAAAAAGTGTGATGGATGGACCTTCTGTCTTCAAAATATGAGCTAAATGTATGTTTTATCTTTTGTAGCTCCAACCGACAGGGAGCAGTTTTCCCTTGGACCATGGGAAGACCACGCCGTGTGGGTGTCCAGTAAGTACTACAAACCAAAAAAAAGGCTCAGTCAGTACAGATACATGTCACTGAATAAGTCGCTCCTGTACATGTACCGAATATATAATGACATACAATTGATAACGTATTCTGATCCAGGTGCTGGTTAAAGTTTAGATTTTTTTTTTTGTGGGACAACCACTTTAACTCGATCATACAAACTAAGTATATAACTGTTTCACCACGACAGACATCCCCACTGACTTCCAAGTGGAGGCAGCATTACGGTGCTTGGGGACCAGGCTCCACGCTGCCTCCAAGCTCATTCGCGGCCTGCAGCTGGACCACCAAGAGCTGCAGGACATGATGGCCCGACGTTGGCAAAGGCCGACATAACCTTTTTTTTGTTCCTTTCTTTTGTTTCTTATATTATTAATTTGTTAAAAGGAAGTTTTTATTTATTACTAAAATATTCTTGTAGAACCTGTGTTTTTAGTGTTTTGTTAAACCTTTAACACCCTTCTGATCTGGCCATTTTCCCGTATTAATGAACACAGCGGTGTCTGCCAGCCAAAGTATTACTAAATTACACACACTCCTGTTCACTGATTTATAGACAGTAAAATAAAAAAAGGCTTAGCTTGTTGGGGCAACAAGCCTGTACATTCTACCGAAAACATAGGCAGTAAAAATTATATATGAGCTCTTCATGGCTGCTCTGGCCAGTAGTAGTAGGGGACGGGGTATATCAGCATAGAGTGATTGGTAAAATAAATACAACAAACTGCGGTGGAGTATAACTATGTCCGCTAATGTAACTTGTAACGGGAGGGAGAGGCAGTGTAAAAAATGTTTATTATATATATATATATATATATATATATATATATATATATACAGTATATATATATATATATATATATATATATATATATATACAGTATATATATATATATATATATATATATATATATATATATATAATTTTTTTTATTTTATTTTTTTACACCAGCATCAGGAGTATGAAATTCGGATGTAATCCAGCCTTTATTCATTTTTATACAGATATTTTTTTGAACACTGTCCGGTGATAGTTTTGTCGTTTTGGGTGTCACCCCCCCAGCGGCGCTAAAAACCTTTTCTGACATGACACTTGAGGCTGGGCAGGAAAGAAGCCCTAGTGCATAGTGGGAAAGTTCCGGACACTGTTGTAATCTGCCTGCCCAGAAGTCCAGGGGGTCTGAGAAGAGGCTTTGTGAGCCAAACTACAGGTACGCCTGAACCTGCTCATTGAGGCCGGTGATCTGGGCCTGCTCACTTGGCTGGAGCTGTTGGGAGGCAGAGAAAAATTCCTGCATCATACTAATTAGGCTTAACTGGCTTCTGCTGGTTGTGGCAGAAGGTGGATGACTCGGCTGGACCTCCTTCTCAGACACGCTGGCAGCAGGCTGGGGTTGGCTGAAACCTGTGGCCAGGTTACTACATAGCTTCTCCCGCAATTATACTAATGTCTCTTAACTTTCCTGGGGAGGAAAACAATCCCCCATGTTGTATTGAATGCCCTCTCAAGAGACCCTTCCTTAACCGGACAGATTAAGTTCCTAATTGAGAGCTTAGATTTTGTCCTAAAAAATATTTTTTTCATATATAACGACAATATTTACCATCAGCAGAGAGGGACCGCGATGGGGACGAAAGTAGCACCTTCTTTTGCAAACATTTTTATGGGGGAATTTGAAGATATCTACATCTGGGATAGCCCCACTTTCAAAAATCACATGAAATTCTTCCGTAGATATATTGATTATCTATTTATAATTTGGGAGGTGGACAAACAAACTGCAATTGATTTCTGCCATTCCCTTAACACCACAGATTGGAGTATCTCCTTTACCCCCCAACTATAATAAGAATCATATTGAATTCCTTGACATCACTGTAACCATCATAGACAACCAAATCATCATGAAAACCTACTTTAAACCAGTCGACACCAATAGTTACATCGACTACTCCAGTTTTCATCACAAGAAATGGTTGAACAACATCCCCTATAGCCAATACAATCGTATCAGAAGGAATTGTACAAACAAGGACGACTTTAAAACACAAGCAAAAAATTTAAACCAAAGATTCAAAGAAAAAAACTACCCCAAAAGAATAGTATCAGATGCATGCAAAAAATGCACACACATCTCCCAGACTGAATGTCTCAAACCAAGTTCACATAAGGACACAACTCCTGATAATATCAACTTAATCACACTGTACAGTACCTCAAATAACCAAATCAATAATATTTTAATTAAATATTGGCATTAGAGATGAGCGAACGTGCTCGAAACGAGCACTGTACCGCTCGGCTCCCCTGCGCTCCCCCTCAGGAGGACGGAAGCGGCTGCCTGTGCCCATGCGAGCGCAGGGGAGCCGAGCGGTACAGTGCTCGTTTCGAGCACGTTCGCTCATCTCTAATTGGCATATATTACAACAAGACCCATACCTGGCAAAACATCTGTCCGGTAAACCCCGAATCACATATCGGCGAGACAAACTCCATAACACACCAAAAGCAGGGAGTTTTCGATGCAACCAAAAACGGTGTCTATGTTGTAAAACAATAACACATGGAAAGAATAACTTTATTTCAAAATTCCCAATAAAACACTATCTTAACTGTCAATCCTCCTATGTTATTTACCTGATAGAGTGCAGCTGCGGCCTACAGTATATAGGCCGTACTACACAAGCCCTTCATTGTAGGCTCAACCAACATAGATATAACATACAGCGCTTATACAACAAACACAGTATCCCGACACTGTGCTTCTACCCTCGAGAAACAACAGCACCCCTTTCAGAATACCCCTATAGACCACATTCCATATAATCCATACAATAGATTTGATAGACTCCAAAAAAGAGAAGTTTACTGGATTTATCAGTTGAACACACTAGCCCCTCACGGGCTCAATGAAATTACTGAGACTATAATCTGATAACATCTAGATCCATATATATACCAGGAAACTATAGACCTTCCACTCTATCCATTCTATTAATATACTAACCCTTCTAAAAATAAAAATATGAATATAAAATAGTCCCAATATAGGACGGACCTAAGTTATTATATGTGTATCTATATCACAGACAGTACAGACATACCCATAGATATAAATATATACATCCATATACCTCAAACATATGCCACTCGCTGATAAATGTCACCAGGATACTTACGACTAATAAAATCCAATCAGAGAAGTGCAACAACACTCCTTTATAGTGAACACTAGAAAGAGGAGGGGGGGGACTTTTTCCCCTACATGCACCTTACTTGTTAGTATGGGACTCCAGTTCATGAGGCTGCGCTACCGGATCGTTCCTCTCACGGCCAGGTGCCCCCTTTCTCTACAATATAAGTACCTACAGTCATGGCCAAAAGTTTTGAGAATGACACAAATATTATATTTTCACATGATCTGCTGCCCTCTGGTTTTTATGTGTGTTTGTCAGATGTTTTTATCACATACAGAAATATAATTGCAATCATATTATGAGTAACAAAAGCTTATATTGACAGTTAGAATGAGTTAATGCAGCAAGTCAATATTTGCAGTGTTGACCCTTCTTCTTCAGGACCTCTGCAATTCTCCCTGGCATGATCTCAATAAACTTCTGGACCAAATCCTGACTGATAGCAGTCCATTCTTGCACAATCAATGCTTGCATTTTGTCAGAATTTGTAGGTTTTTGTTTGTCCACCCGTCTCTTGATGATTGACCACAAGTTCTCAATGGGATTAAGATCTGGGGAGTTTCCAGGCCATGGACCCAAAATCTCTATGTTTTGTTCCCTGAGCCATTTAGTTATCACCTTTGCTTATGGCAAGGTGCTCCATCATGCTGGAAAAGGCATTGTTGATCGCCAAAACTGCTCTTGGACGGTTGGGAGAAGTTGCTCTCGGAGGACATTCTGGTACCATTCTTTATTCATGGCTGTGTTTTTAGGCAAGACTGTGAGAGAGCCGATTCCCTTGGCTGAGAAGCAACCCCACACATGAATGGTTTCAGGATGCTTTACAGTTGCATGAGACAAGACTGGTGTAGCGCTCACCTCGTCTTCTCCGAATAAGCTGTTTCCAGATGTCCCAAACAATCGAAAAGGGATTCATCAGAGAAAATGACTTTACCCCAGTCCTCAGCAGTCCACTCCCTGTACCTTTTGCAGAATATCAGTCTGTCCCTGGTGTTTTTTCTGGAGAGAAGTGGCTTCTTTGCTGCCCTCCTTGAGACCAGGCCTTGCTCCAAGAGTCTCCGCCTCACAGTGCGTGCAGATGCACTCACACCTGCCTGCTGCCATTCCTGAGCAAGCTCTGCACTGCTGGTAGCCCGATCCCGCAGCTGAAACACTTTTAAGAGACGGTCCTGGCGCTTGCTGGTCTTTCTTGGGCACCCTGGAGCCTTTTTGGCAACATGGAACCTCTCTCCTTGAAGTTCTTGATGATGTGATAGATTGTTGACTGAGGTGCAATCTTTCTAGCTGCGATACTCTTCCCTGTTAGGCCATTTTTGTGCAGTGCAATGATGACTGCACGTGTTTCTTTAGAGATAACCATGGTTAACGGAAGAGAAACAATGATGCCAAGCACCAGCCTCCTTTTAAAGTGTCCAGTGGTGTTATTCTTACTTAATCATGACAGATTGATCTCCAGCCCTGTCCTCATCAACACCCACACCTGTGTTAATGGAGCAATCACTGAAACGATGTTAGCTGGTCCTTTTAAGGCAGGGCTGCAATGATGTTGAAATGTGTTTTGGGGGATAAAGTTCATTTTCTAGGCAAATATTGACTTTGCAAGTAATTGCTGTTAAGCTGATCACTCTTTATAACATTCTGGAGTATATGCAAATTGCCATTATAAAAACTGAAGCAGTAGACTTTGTAAAAATTAATATTTGTATCATTCTCAAAACTTTTGGCCATGACTGTATTATAGCGAGACTTCAAGACAAATACATCCAAGAAGTGGGACCATTCGATTCATACTACCGACACCATATTGGGGAACTCATGGCCTGGACACTATACCAACACAGTACGTTTTCCCCCCTCCCCTTACACCCCTATAATACTACAGAATTGTTATACAAGTGGACCACTACATGATCAATATAAATTATACGCACAGAACAACATATAGACCTACAAGATAAACTATACTCACAGAACAACATATAGACTTACAAGATATAAACGTAAAGGAAAACTCCATTAAAGTCGATACATAAAGAAATGACATGCCACTACAATTGACTCTTATAGAAGAGAGTTTTATTGAAATTTATACATAAAGAATCAGGATGTTACTAGATTGCTATCACTAGAGATGAGCAAATCGAAGCTGACGAACTGGAATTC
>ONZH01014546.1:0-176658 GCA_900303285.1 Rhinella marina
CCAGCATCACGTGGGGCCCTTACATGTCGATAGCAGGGGTTGGCTGGCCTGATCAGGTGACCCTGGAATATACTAGTGACTGCCCGCGGTGCTCGGCTCAGATGCTGTCTGGATGTCGTTAGGGATAGAGCTGCTGCGTTTCAGGGAGAGTGTTAGGGCCTGCATTTAGTTCTTTGTTAGGCAGGAGTGATCTAAGGGCTACAAGACATTTTTTTTTGTCTCCTGGCTTGGCTGGCTGGCTGGCACTAGTAGTGCAGCTATCGCCATATATAACCCTTTTTTTTTTTTATTGTTATATCTCAGTGATACAAAACCCCCTGCCCAGGACCCCGGCACAAGCGCCTCCCGCCGGAAAACCACACCTTCGCCTCCACGATCCTCTACAGTGTCCACCAATGTGTAGCGTTCAGCTGTCTTTACAGCAGACGCTGGAGAGCAAGAGGAAATACAATTCCACCCACCCACATGCCCAAGCCCTCAACGTCCACATCTCCAAATTGCTGAGCCTGGAGATGCTGCCCTATAGGCTGGTAGAGACCGAGGCCTTTCGCAATCTCATGGCGGTGGCTGCCCCTCAGTATTTGGTCCCCAGCCGCCACTATTTTTCCCGATGTGCCGTGCCAGCCCTACACCAGCACATGTCACAGAACATCATCCGTGCCCTGACCAACGCTGTTTCTGAGAAGGTCCACATAACCACGGACACGTGGACAAGTGCTTCCGGGCAGGGACACTATATCTCACTGACGGCACATTGGGTTAACTTGGTGGAGGCTGGGACCAAGACTGACCCTGGGGCCGCTCATGTACTGCCCACACTGAGGATTGCGGGACCTACCTCGGTCACGGTCTCTCAGATGTACTATGCCTCCTCCTCCGACCCCTCCTCCTCCGAATTACCATCCGTGGGCATGGCGCCTTCAGTCGGTAGCTCTAGGCGCAGCAGCAGTGCCGTGGGTAAGTGCCAGCAGGCGGTGCTCAAACTGCTGAGCTTAGGTGACAAAAGGCACACCGACCAAGAACTGTTACAGGGCATCACGGCGCAGACAGATGTGTGGCTGGCACCGCTGAACCTCAAGCCAGGCATGGTTGTGTATGACAACGGGCGTAACCTGGTGGCGGCTCTGCAACTCAGCAGACTGACACATGTGCCATGCCTGGCCCACGTGTTCAATCTAATAGTTCAGCGGTTCCTCAAGACATACCCCAATCTGTCTGATTTGCTCACCAAGGTGCGCCGCATCTGTGTGCATTTCCGCAAGTCGACCACAGATGCTGCCCGCTCACCGACTGTTGTGCGACGTGCCCACGAGATGGAATTCGACATTAAACATGTTATCCAGAGTTTACCAGCAGCGCAGAGCGATTGTAGACTGCCAGATGTCAACTTCCACCAGAACTGGTAGTCAGGTCAGTCAGATTCCTCAAGTCTACAATGAGGAGTGGACGTGGATGTTTGATATCTGCCAGGTGTTGAGCAACTTTGAGGAGTCAACACAGATGGTCAGCGGCGATGCCGCCATTATCAGCCTCACCATCCCGCTGCTTTGCCTGTTGAAAAACTCACTGCTCAGCATCAAGTCGGATGCTTTGCGCTTGTCACAAGAGACGGTGGAGGAAGATATGTCGCTTGATAGCCAGAGCACCCTCCGGTCTGTTTCTCAGCACGTATCGGAGGAGGGGGATGAGGATGAGGAAGAAGAGGAGGAGAATGTCGGCGAGACAGTAGAGGGTACCAGTGCTCAGTCCTTAACTCTTGAGCGTGTATGGGCTGAAGAGGAGGAGGAGGAGGAGGAGGAGGAGGAGGAAATGGAGAGTCAGGCCAGTGAGGAGAGGGAATTCTTGCGTGTTGGGACTCTGGCACACATGGCAGACTTCATGTTAGGCTGCCTATCCTGTGACTCTCGTGTTAGAAGCATTTTTTCAAACACCGATTACTGGTTGTTCACTCTCCTGGACCCACGGTACAAGCAGAACCTTTCCACTCTCATCCCTGCAGAGGAAAGAGTATGAGAGTGAATAGATATCAACAGGCCCTGGTGCACAAGCTGAAACAATCCTTCCCATCTGACGCCGCTAGCGGCAGAGGGCATGGTTCTGTGGGCCAAGTAGCGGGGAGAGGAGGCGAGCAGGCAGCTTGTCCAGCACTGGCAGGGGAACGCTCTCCAAGGCCTTTGCCAGTTTTATGTCACCCCAGCAAGACACTGTCACCTGTCCCCAGTCTAGGCAGAGTAGGGGGGAGCTGTACAGAAAGATGGTGAGGGAGTACCTAGCTGACCATACCAACATCCATAGCGATCACTCTGCTCCATACAACTACTGGGTTTCAAAGCTGGACACGTGGCCTGAACTGGCGCTGTACGCCTTGGAGGTGCTGGCCTGCCCTGCCGCTAGCTTGCTGTCAGAGCGGGTATTCAGTGCAGCTGGTGGCGTCATCACCGATAAGCGTACATGCCTGTCAACTGACAGTGCTAACAGGCTGACGCTTATTAAAATGAACAAAGCCTGGATTTCACTGGAATTCAAATCTCCTCCGGGGGAAAGCAGCTAAAGATTTACATTACTTATGTATCCGATTCCTCTTCTCTACTCCTCCTCCTCCTTGTCGTCTTTGCCTAACGCTGACCAAAAAAACGCCATTTTTAGAGGTCCAACTGGCACTCTTTTACCACAATTTTTCAGGAGGGCCCCCTACAGGCCCTCTCTCCAAACAATTTTTTCAGAGGCCCACCTACAGGCCCTCTCTCCAAACAATTTTTCCGGAGGTCCACCTACAGGCCCTCTCTCTAAATAATTTTTCTGGAGGTCCACCTACAGGCCCTCTCTCCAAACAATTTTTCCAGAGGTCCACCTACAGGCCCTCTCTCCAAACAATTTTTCCGGAGGTCCACCTACAGCGGATAGGTGCCATATACGGTATTAAACTGAGAAGAATACATACCACACTTGTTCAAGCTCATAGTTGACAACTGTACCTGTTGATGCTAAATTTTTAAGTTGGGGTCCTGCGTCGTCATTTGAACTCCATCCGGCTGTTGTCGCCACCACTCACGCTAGCCAACGGGGCACTCCTCTGGCTCTTCCAGCTCAACCTCCTTCCCCCCAGCCTGCCCCCCACCTACCCTGCCCCCTCTCTCCAAACAATTTACCCGGGTAGGGGACGTATTAGATATTGGACAGATTTTTTTTTGGTTCTTCTTTTAATTGCCTCCTGCAATAGTGCGATAGACAGGAATCGAACCCAGGTCAACTGCTTGGGAAGCAGCTATGCTCACGACTTTACCACCAACAGCCACAGCAACTGATAAGAACAGATACTAAACTTGATGTAAGCCAACATTTCGACAATCGATAACCCGAAACGGGTCCGCCGTCGAGCCTGGCGTTCGGCCACCCTGAACATTTCACATACTCTGACCAAGTCTGACCCTGGGGCCGCTCATGTACTGCCCACTTGGAGGATGCTTCACCTCCTGCTACCTCAGTCTAACTCGGTCACTCTGTTGTCACCGCCATGCTGCGTCTGGCTAAATTTTTGGGTGGCTCACCTACTACCTCATGTAACTTGGTCACTTGTTGGTGTCACCGCCATGCTGTGTCAGGCTTATGCCTGCATCGTGTGGCTGGGGATAGGAGAGCAGTGCCAGCATGGGCATGGGTGATTGACCTTCGTTGCACCTAGTTGGGTGCTTCCCTATATATTCCCACCGTGCCAGCCATGGGTTGTACATTAACTAATAACAGGGAAAACAAAAAAAATATTTTACAGAAGGGTCAACTACAGACACTCCTAAACAATTTTACATGAGGGAGTGTCTCCCCGTCTGCCATCGTGTTCGGTCAGGCTGTCAGTAGGTACACCACCTCTGTCATCCGCAGAAGCGGCCACTATGAGGAAGGCCACGGCGAGAACATCCCCTTTTCAATTGAGAGCAAGTGTAGAATTGTAGGAGGATGACACTTTTCTTCCGCAGTGGATTCACCTTACCCTTTATCATTGCCAGACAACAGTTGGTGAAAAAGTAATTGGCAATGATGAAGAAAATGTAACGGTGCAGTGGACCGTCTGTGACGCAAAACCTATATATTCCAAACCATGCCAGCCATGGGTTGTACATTAACTAATAACAAGGAAAACAAATAAAATATTTTACAGAAGGTTTCAACTACAGACACTCCTAAACAATTTTTCAGGAGGGTCAACTTCGGACACTCCAAAACAAATTTTTGGGAGGCTCGCCTACAGACATTTGACTGCTACCTCAATCTAACTTGGTCACTTGTTGGTGTCACTACGCTGTCACCATGATGTGTTAGGCTAATGCCTGCGTCGTGGGGCGGGGGATAGCACAGCAGTGCCAGCATGAGCAGTGGTGTCACCTGCAGGCGGTGATGGACCTTCGTTGCACCTAGTTGGGTGCTTCCCTAACATGTGATGGGCATGTGCCTCGCCTTTCTTTGTCTGGGTGAGCACAATTGCCATGAGGGTAACCACCAGGCTGTTGCAGGAGAATTTGGGGTAATGGTGGGATTAGGCAGCCTCAGAGGCATCCATGCATGCTGCCCCTGCTGTTTCCTGTCCATTTCCGTGGTGTTTCCATCATTTTTTGAGGTTTCCAGGTTTTCACCCAGCCTTCCCTAGACAGAGCCTTGGTCCCCTGCAAAAATGCTCGTGTCTCCCATTGACTTCAATGGGATTCGTTACTCGAAACGAGCACCCGAGCATCGGGAAAAGTTCGACACGAATAACGAGCAGCCGAGCATTTTAGTGCTCGCTCATCTCTATTACTGAACCATCTGAGCTTTCATACATGTAACATGTGACCCCTGGTGACATCACAAGCTCAGTCTGAGCATCTACTTCCTCATTCTCCCCTGGTATAGTGATGAAGGAACATCCATCCAGCCCCATCCATTCCATCCATGCTTACAGTAGCATCGCTGGTGAGACACATGAGCCATCCAGCATGGCAGCTTTATATGTTACAACATATTATGAGCATTATATGTTCCTAAGTGTTAGCTATAGCAGTGATTTTCAACCAGTGTGCCTCCAGCTGTTGCAAAACTACAACTCCCATCATGCCCAGGCAGCCTACAGCTATCAGCCTACAGAAGGGCATGGTGGGAGTTGTAGTTTTGCAACAGCTGGAGGCACACTGGTTGAAAATCACTGAGCTATAGTCAGCAGCTGTAGACCATGCGTTCTCTTTGCATGGTATAACATGCCATCTGCATCACCACATGTGTTCATTCTAATGTATAGTCATCCATGAGTTACATTGGTGTACTGTATATGTCATATGTATGTGTGCACGTCTTATCTTATGTTATATACGTTTTACTGTATTTTCATGTATTGCCACATGTCTGTGCATGTAGTAAGTGCATCTTTTCTATGTCCCTCAGTTTTACTCTGTTGTTCTACAATAAAAGACAAGTTGGATGAACTCCAGTGTGGTGCATTGTGGAGCAAGAGTTTAGGCTGTCTGTCAAATTGAATAGCTCATTTAAGGAGGACAGAACAAGTGGTGTAAGACTCCGTTCCGAATTCTTCATAGAGCTTCATACGCTTTTGATTCATCCTATAGGAACACACCGGCGCACATATCCCAAATGTGAGGAACCGAAGGCAAATATGCTTCATGGTTTACGCCTAGGGGGATGTCCCAAGCTACAGCCTTACCGGACAAAGGTCTGTGATTATGTCACTAAGGTCTGGAAGGTGGGAGTTGGGCAAACTCCTCAACAATGTATTTTTCACTACATAACCCGTAACCAGGAAGCAGAGGCTCATGGTATTGTAGCGACTAAGGGCCTACACATCGCCCTATTGGTGGTGAAGAAGTGCATCCTAGGAAAATGGCTACAACCACAAATTCCAACAATAGAGGACGTGATAGGGACACTGAAGAGAGTAATGTACATGGATAGGTTGGAAATCTGAAAGAAACAAGGAAAAGGCCACGGTGCAATTCTTTAAAAAATGGCACTCATTTATTGAGACAGCTCTAACAAAATATGAGATTCAGGAAGGATTACAACCTTTTACGGGGACAACATGGTTTCTCAAGGATGATGTTGTGCCAGTGTCCCTCACAGTAATAGTGCTTCCAAAAGTCCTACAATAGTAAAAATTTTCTGCCAGAGTACACAGAGTGTTAACAGTGCCCTAAGTAGTAATAATGCCCCCAAGTAGCCATACTTGATACCCATTGCCCCCAAGCAGTAAATGAGCCAAGGATTTCTGCTGTGACTGGAGCTAACAAGGCTGTGTATCTATGCTGGACAGAGCATTAAGTAGTGAACGAAGTACTCTTCCAGGACTGGAGCCCATATAATCTGTGTAAAAAAATCACAGTGAGAGACAAAAGTAGCTAGAATAATTATGCTGTTGTTAATGAAGGTACTGTGGCCCTGCGGAGTACAGCAAAACTGCATAGGTTTTCCAGAAGTTCTCATAACGAATAGTGTAATCATTTTGCCCAATGAAGAGGGAATGTGGGTGCCTGGTGGGCATCAGAATGGCGTAGGCTTGTGAGATAATGCATCAAGCAATAATATAAAATTCTACCTACAATCGGAGCAACATGAAAACCTGGTGCACACAAAGCTGTATAGGTTTGACATATGAGGGGGCACTATGGGAGCCTAGTGCCGGCCAGAACTGCATCGGCTGTCAAATACCACATCTAGTAATAGTACAGATAATCCTCCGAATGAGAGAGTGAGAGAGTGTGAGTGTGTGTGCGTGTGTGTGTGTGTGGTGGGGTGGGGGAAGGAACGTGTCACCTGGAAGATGGCGAAACTGCATAGACCTAAGAAACAGCACGCCGTGATGGTATGATTACTCATATCATTGCATTACTCACTTTCTTAGGCTAGTTTCACACTAGCGTTTATATATTCCGGTATTGAGCTCCGTCATAGGGGCTCAATACCGGAATAAAACGCTTCAGTTTTGTCCCCATTCATTGTCAATGGGGACAAAACTGAACTGAAGACAACGGAATGCTCCTGAAAGCATTCCGTTCAGTCTTCAGACCGGAGAGCAAACTGCAACATGTTGCGGTTTGCTCTCCGTACTAGTTATCCGCACCTAAACGGATCCGGAATGACCACCAATGCAAGTCAATGGGGACGGATCCGTTTGGTGTGGACACACTTGTAAACGGATCCGTCCTCCATTGACTTTCAATAGAAGTTATTCCGGATCCGTTTAAAAGCTAATACAACCGGATCCGGAATTACGGATCCACAAGGTTGTATTACTCAGTACGGATCCGGCGGGTCCCTTCACCTGCCGGATCCGTACTAACGCTAGTGTGAAAGTAGCCTTAGCCAAAGTAGAACCAGATTTGAGCAGGTTAGTTTGCTGTATATGGGAGCCTGGGACACACCATAGCCAGGAAGGTTTATCTGATACAGAAATTAGTTATGACACAATTACTGTGCCTGATGAATGGTTTAATATACTTGACTGGTGCACGCTAGAACAAGGAAGGTTTGTGGGACACATCATTTGGCTATGCTACAATTACTCAGGGGGTAACATTACTGACTGGGGCACACCATGACTGTGGAGTCACGCGAGATACAGCGAGGGAAAATGCGTCTGACTGGAGCTTGTGATAGCACAATGGAGTACCTGCAAACTGTTACCTTTGTGCATGAGAAATTGCTGTCACAACCAGAGTGCCAACTGAGAATCACTAAAGGGGAGAATAACCATTTAGAGAGAGAGGGAGACATCGGGGCGGTTAAGGACACCCTAACACCGAAGAATGAAATTCTGCAGGGTGGAAAACAGCTTGGCACTATTCCCTGATTCAGAATCAGATGTGTCCCTGATAAAAGGTGGGAACAACCTGAGTTGTTACTGCCAGTGTTAGCCGTGTCCTAGGAAGGACCAAGGAGGGTGAAGATGAACAGGATCTATAAGGGGAGACCCTAGGCCACTGATGGTACCTGTTTCTGGACATGGAACAGAGCATGGGAGCAACAAATTCTTAGGGAGGGTTCAACGCTGCTACAATGTGGGTGGGCAAGAGCTCGAGTCCCAAACATAGCCAAGAAAGGGTGCCTGTAGAGGGAGAGTACCCATTAGAGGCAACCAACTACTGTATTGCATCTTGAGTTGGCATGGGTGCAAGGCACAGAGCCCATATAGATTCAAGCTGTCCGCACTGCAACCCTACTCTACAGCAGGATCACACACCAAATCCTGGGGGGGGGATGGGGAATGTCACCACATGCTCTTGCATCAATATGAAGGTACCACACAGATAGGAAAAAGGAAAACCAGAGGTTGGCCTACAGGACCCCAAAAAATGTCCCACCAAATAGGTGCTGCAAATAGGTGAGGGACCACTGAAGATGGAAATGCATCCAGGGAGAGGCTCGTCCCACAGAAAAGACTGCACTGGACCAGGATTGCACAGTACAGAACAGGCCCCCCGTGTACATGAGGGAAAGCAAGGCCCCTAGAATAAAGCCCAGTAAGCCAGAGAAGGAGCCTAGCCGTGGCAGAAGCTGGGGCCTAGAATAGAAGAGGCAGCTGAAAATTATGCAGCCTTGACAGCCTAATGCCATGGGGTTCTGGGAGAGGAAAACATCTTTAAAACGATGTGCCTGAATGAGGAGGTGTAGCAACTCTGGGTTAGTGGAAAAACTGCCCAAATGGAGCCCCTGAGTATCAGGTAAGAAGTAACTGTCAGAAACGGGGTTTTAAGGGGGTATTCCAGTAGGTAAAAGCTATCCCTTATCCACAGGATAGGTAATAACTATTGGATTGGTGGGGGTCCTAACTTAGGCTAGTGTCTGTGGAAAAAGTATAGCCCACCTGGACAGGCCCAACTTTTTTTTTTTTTTACCTCAGCTGGGCATGTACACACTGTGCTGTGTCCCCCAATGACATCAACGAGAAAAGGCAGTGATGTGTATGATGCCCTCATAGTGCTCCCAGTAGTTACATTGCTCACCTGACTCCCTGCCACCTGAAATGCATGCTGAATTGTTGGCTTTTTGTCTCAGGCAGTTGCAATGATGTCACTTGAGACCCACTGCAGTTGGTCCCTTGCACGTCATCGTCCTGAGGACAGTCATACAGTTGCATAGTGGGCAGCTACTATGTTCAGGGCCCTGGACAAAACATTCGGGACCCAAGCCCTGAATGTTTTGACCTAGAGACATTCCTGTACGATAATATCTGCCCTTTATACTTTGTCTCTTTTTATGGTTGACATCTGATTTTGGCATCAAAATCCTGAAAGTGCATCAGCACTCTAAACCAGTGTTTCTCTATTCCAGTCCTCAAGTACACCCAACAAACCATGATTTGAGAATATTCAAGAGTGAGCACAAACATAATTTCTGATGCACAGAAAATTACAATAGACTCTCTACATAAGTTCCAACAAAGGTATACCATTGTACAACAGATCTGGTACTAAGACCCTATTGACTTTCTGTGCAGTATTAGGCCAAGTTCCCACTTCAGTTATTTGTTCAGTTATTTCCATAGGTTATTGTGAGCAAAAACCAGGTACAGGTCAAAAACACAGGTGCAAATCTTTCCATTACACCTCATCTCTGAGTGGGCTTCATTACAGGTTTTAGCTCACAATAGCTGATGGAAACAAGTGATCAAATAACTGAAGTGTGAACCCAGCCTTAAAGGGTTTGATTATGGGTTGTCATTTTGCTGGCAAGTATGCAGTTATTCTTACTGTCAAAATTCAAAGAATTGGCAACACAGGTTCTGACTACTAGAGGAATCCTGAACATCTTACCTGTTAAGCCTCATTCACACGTCAGTGTTTCACAGTTGTGTGCTGTTCGTGTTCTTCATGGACAGCACACGTCCCTTTTCATTTTAATGTGTGTATTCAGACATCAGTGTTTTAGCATGGAACGTGGTCAGTGTTTTTAGCATGTTTTTGTGTCTATTTTGTCCATGTCCACGGATCCATCACATCCATTATAGTCCATGGGTCTGTGAAAAGCACGGATGCCATCTGTGTTGCACAGATCATTAAGAAGAGATGCTTTGAAAATTATTTTTCAGCTGCTCAGTGTCAGTGAAACACGGATGCAACATGGTCAGCAAAAAACGCATACACGGACAGCTTCGCGGATGCATCACTAACCACCTGCTCATGGCTTTAGGAGTAATTGAGGACTGGAGTTGGTAATTATAGGTCCAAACTTTCTTCCATGCTTTACTTTGCAGCTCTGCCTGTTCAGATTCACTGCTGTATATTCAGAAAATTTCAAGATGCAGTCATATAAATTTGGTTAGGCATATTACTGTGATGAGATGCTTTTGACCATGCTGTTAAAACAGAATCAAAAACCCTTTTTGCAATGTGGTTTTAGGATGAGTGGATCAATACTCTGCATGATGCAAGAGCAGAGCAGTTGCAAGGCAAAGATGCACAATACCCTGAGAAGCGCTGCTGTGCCTTCAGTGAATGTTTAGGTACCCTTTAAGGTAGAGATGCACAACTTTTTCTGGCCCGAAGGCCAGAACCAATCCAAAGGGCCACAAAACTTAGATGGGTAGTATCATCTGGGGCATGGAAAATATATGTTATAATACTTATTGGGAGATAATACTACAATGAAGAAGGCTGCATGCAACATGCCATCCATTCAACTCCTCTACCTCTTTCTAGAGTGCCACACAGAAATCAGAAGACCTCCATCGTGCCAATATTTGGGGATCCCAGAGATGGGCACACAATGCACCATTAGTACACCACATTATGAGCTACTCCTCTTCTCAAAGACATGAAAACTACCTGTGAGTAGCTACACATAGAAAAGCATGTCTGTAACTAGATGGTTGGGGGGCATCAAAATGGCATTATGGGCTACATTTTATGCACTCCTCCTGTAAATCTTATAGTGAAATATCACAGGCACCACATAGAAAGCTTATTTCTAACACCGCATGCTCCAAGTTTCATTGTTGGTGTTCTTTCCCCAAAAAACTGAAAAATGTTTTAAATATAGCAATAAATCATTGCACCAAAAACACAAGGAGCCCAAGGAAAGATTTATTATCTCCTTCATCCCCTAATCTATGGCTCAAATTGCATTAACAACTGCATGTGTGATGCCAGTCTAACAATGTGTCTCTCCCAGAGTCACAACTGCCCAGTGAGGCTAACCAATTAGATATTAGACAGCTGTCATGTTTCTCCTGATTCTTACACTTTATAAAGTGTATGACCACCTTTAGGCTAATTTCACACAGGAGTGTGATAGAGGCAAAGCGGTCTGTGTGATGGCTGAACTACTCGGACTTAGGCTTCATTCACACTACCGTATGTATTCCGTGTCCGTATGAAAACGGAATGGAAGACATACGGAAAGTCTTCCATAATTTTGCGGACCCATTGACTTTAATGGGGCTACGGACGTGTTTTGCGGCCAAGTATAGGACATGTTTCCTTTTTTTTGCAGGGAGAACTTCCGTAATATACGGATGCGGAATGCACACGGTGTGCATTCCGCATTTTTTTTCTCCTATGGAAAAATGAATGGGTCTGTATGGTTCCGCATCTTATCCGCAAAAATGCGGATAAGATACGGAAATGAACATACGGTAGTGGGAATGAAGTCTAAGGGCTCATTCAGACGGCCGTCTGCTATCCGCAAAAAAACGGATCCGTTTTTTTGTGGATTAGATGCTGCCACATTCACTTCTATGGGGCCCTTTTTTCCCTTCCACAGCTCCGCAAAAACACTGAAACATGTCCTATACTTGTCAGTGAAAATCAGGACATGGCCCCATTAAAGTCTATGGGTCTGCAAAAATACGGAAAGCAATCAGTTTTTTTGCGGACATGCTAAACTGTCCGCAAAAAAACGGATCCGTATTTTTGCGGACAGCATACGGCCGTCTGAATGAACCCTAAGGCTTCATTCACACTACCGTATGTTCATTTCCGTATCTTATCCACATTTTTGCGGATAAGATGCGGAACCATACGGACCCATTCATTTTTCCATAGGAGAAAAAAAAATGCGGAATGCATACCGTGTGCATTCCACATCCGTATATTACGGAAGTTCTCCCGCAAAAAAAAGGAAACATGTCCTATACTTGGCCGCAAAACACGTCCGTAGCCCCATTAAAGTCAATGGGTCCGCAAAATTACAGAACACAACGGAAGACTTTCCGTATGTCTTCCGTTCCGTTTTTATACAGACACGGAATACATACGGTAGTGTGAATGAAGCCTAACTGTGACTCAGCTAAGATGAAAGCACTGTGCATTCTAGCTTGATTGTGGGTCTGTTTACCTATACTCACCGCATCATTTGAGTATGGGAGTAGACTCGTGGTTGGACTTGAGGTCACAGCATCATAGATCACTAAGATGCAGTGAGTTCGGGTCAGCCAAGCTACAGTCTGTCTGGGAAACGTGGAATGTTTTTCTTGGACCACACACACCTGTGTGATGTTAGCCTTAAGCAGAAAGACATTTCATTTAAATATTATACAATTTAAATTTGTGCACCAAAATGTATTTGAGGCGTCATTTGAGTGCATTGCATTTGATTATGTATTTCTAACTAATGCTCCCAGTTATTGGGGTTTAACCTGGTGATAAACTCCTATGAATGTTTTAAGGGTTGTGCAGTGGCGTAATATTAATTAACATCAGATTGGCAGGGGGTCTAACCCCCTGCATCTCTGCAGATCAGATCTCTTGTAAGAGAGCTGCTTCCTCTTCAAAGTTTACTTGTGCTCTGTCTCCTTTGTAGCAGCGGTGCAGTGTAATTACAATTGCTCGTCCCATTCACTTCAGCTTAGACTAGACACGCATAGAGATGTCAATCATGAGTTGCAAACACATCTGTACTAATGTTATTATCAATAATATGTATAAAGTATCACACAAAATGTGTGAAGGGATTTTCATATGTGGCAATAAAAACTATATACAACAGAATCATAGTTTTAATATAAAAATCTGTAGGCAACATGGCAGCATCTGACAGAAGTTTCATTAAGGTCATTATTTCCCTTTATTTTCTTAAAATTTTCTGTACAGGGATGAATGATCTGTATAATGTACATTCATAGAAAGCTGTATATACTGAGGAATAATGGAGGAATTATGTCACTATTACACTAGACTCTTACATAACAAACTGACATTTTGATATTCACTTTTATTTATTATTTGGTAAAGCTATGCTGTACATGGGAATATCATCGTCTCTTCATTCTCGAGAGGATAGTGTTAAGGATTTGTAAAGGACAAAGTTCATGGACTGAACACTGTTGGGATTCCATACTTCGCAGTGAGCCCAACAACTTCCAACATGGCAGAGAACAGCAACATAAATGCCCCTTCATTCTAGACCACAACTTTAACAATTCTTGGAATATAAAACTTAGAAGGGACAGATTATTATTACTTCGATTCACAGTCTTGTAAACTAATACAAAAGAAACAGAATGTGCTTAGATACAAAAGGAAAGACAACAGAACAGGTTTTGTGACCAGACGGCTGATTCGGCTGAGTGCTTTCATGGGTATATTACATATGCTTCATCAGGATCACATCTCCAATGAATTTTTTTTTTATCCCTAAATAAAAATATATTTATTACAAAAAGGAATAACACTTTGTCTTAAAACAAGGAAGGCAGAAAATAAAGTCCTTTGAATCAACCCTGGGGTGGAGGAAAACGTTTACGTTTACGGCGCTTTTCCTCGTGCAACAAGAAGCAGATCCTCCTTTTGAGACTTCATTGGTGTAACATCTGTGTTGATTAGCCAAGATCTCCTACTTCATGGTCCACTGGTGGTGGCACATTGGGCATAACTGTAGATGAAGACCCTGCAGTAAGGTAGCCAGCAACGCCAGGTCCTGAACAAATTACAAAGACTGTTAGCTTTATGTCTGTAGTTTTTATTATAAAAGTTATTCGATTTAGAATGGTTTTCCAGGATTTTTATACTGATGACCTATCCTCAGGATAGGTCATCAGTATGTAATCCATGGGGGTCTGACACCCGCAATGATCAGCTAGCGAAGCACAGCGCCATACATAGTAAATGCATCACGCCAACTAAATATTCCGTATTCGCCAACTAGACCAATATTCCTAAATTGCAGCCTAGAAGGAACCCCAACAGGTCATGTTTTGAGGATTTCCTGAAGGTGCCCATTTACATCAGATTAATGTCTCTTGACAGCAGATATAAATGGAAATTAGAATCAGGCACGTCACTTCTGCTGGAAGTCACAGTGAAAGTGTCTGCTTTACTATTGTACTGGTGGTTTAATTATAGTCACCACATCAGTAATTGCCTTTGGTGTTTCCTAATGACTTGATCTGAGAACAATGGATTACACAAAGTATGTAAATAACAAGTAATGTAAATGAAATAGACTAAACACAAACCAATGGGGGTGGAAGAAACATAGAAACATAGAAGATTGACGGCAGAAAAAGACCACCTGGTCCATCTAGTCTGCCCTTTTATTATCCTTTTATTTTTATCTTAGAGTGGTAAAGAGTGGTAAAGTATATGCAGTCATGTCTGGAGCACAAGATGCATGAATGCAGCAGGTGCAACAAGCATTGTACCTGTGTTACAGAGCTACACAGCAGTTAGCAAGCTGCCAGGAGGAAAGCATCTAAAGCCCACTTCTGAGATGAAGGGGGCTGCTACCAGTAAGAAGGGAAGGAGAGACACCTGAAGGAAGAAAAGTAAAAAGCAAGGGTAGAAGAGGTTAGGAAGGAAGCAGACAGCAACAAGCAATAAGGGCATACGCATTCACCATCTTAACACTTAGAGAAGCTACTGACAGAATTTCTGAATGTCATGTAATGTTTTCTTTTGTCATTTGGTAGTACCTCTCTGCACAGAGCCATTTCCATAACAGGTGTCCTGCAGCTGAATACAGGCAAAGATTTGAATGCCACTTGGTAAAATGGCGATACAGAGGATAACGTTCCATCAATCCTTCAGTAAGTTCTGCACCAATCATAACCTTCACACTATGCTAAGCAGTACCTGCATTTGACCGCTGCACCAGTCATGTGCCCTACATACTGACATCACAATATGGCACGTCATCACTGCTACAAGTAGGGGACAACTGGCATTGAAGCAGTGTGGGGGTGGGCACATATGTTGTATATATTTTGTAATTTTAATACACGTACAGTTGCTAAAATGATTAACAACTGGGCTTTAATGCCAAAACAGATAGGGTAAAAGTGTACAATTAAGAAAGAAGTACAGGGTTCATACAGATAAACAAAGGTACAGCTCTTTAAAGTGTCTTTCCTGTTAAATCTCTCTTGCTATGCGTTGGAAATAAGATCTGTGTCGCAGTAGTGCCTCTACATGTGGTTTAGTGCCATTTTAAACATAACAATGTATGATCCCCTGGGATGATTCATCAAAATTAGAGCAAGGAAAAAGTACAGCAGTTGCCCATAGCAACCAATTAAAAGAGTATTCCCTTATAACAAGTTATCCCCTATCCACACAAAAGGGGATAACTTATCAGATCAGTGGGGGTCCTCCCGCTGGGCCCATACCTTGAGGAGCCCCCTGAGTAGCTGGTGAAAAATGCACGTCGATGCTCCATTTCTTTGGGAGGGCCAGAGATAGCAGAATACAGTGTTCAGCTATCTTCGGTGCCCCCATAGGAATGAATGGAGCGGTGGCGAGCATTTCTGACCAGCCATTCCATCCATTTCAGGAGGCTCCACCGGGTATGGGACCCCTGTTTTCATGATTGGTGGGGGTCCAAGCGTTAGGACTCCCTCCAATCTGATAGTTATCCCCTATCCTGTGTGTAGAATAAATTTTGATTCGGTTTCGATACCATAAAAAAGTGTTGCGATACTCGCTACCACGCAAAAAAATAAAAACACCAAAAAAGCCACGTGCATTCCGCACTGTGCCACCAATGAACATAATTAACGTTTAATACAAATACAACACATGTATGACAGGGAGCTTCAATCAGTGGCAGTTAACCCCTGAGGGGTTAACTGCCACGGATCACAGCTCCCTTTCATAGAGATTCTGACACCGGCACCCAGCTCTTGTATTTGTATTAAACGTTAGTTATGTTCATTGGTGGGGCAGTGGCCATAGCCCCTCCCCTCCTCCTTCCCTCTCATTGGTGGCAGTGGCAGCAGCAGCAGCCTTGAGGGAGGGAGAGACTCTCTCCTTGTCCACTGTGCTACTGAGGAGAACATGGAGTGCACTGAGAGCAGCGTGCACCATGTTCTCTGATACTAAGCTGTGCAGCAGCCTAGTATCGGTAACAGGCAAATCCTGGTATCGTATTGATCCGGGTAAAAAAAATTATCGATTGGGTATCGATAATTTGATGCCCGGTGCAACCCTAGTAGGGATAACTTGTTATAACCGGACTACCCCTTTAAGTTGCGGCTCTCATATTAGACAGTTTGAAATTGATTAAATGCTATGGATAGCTCCTCCTCCAACTCCATGCCTGATAAATCTCCTCCTTTGAGTTATGGAGATCTACTATTATCAACATAACCTAAGTTGATATCTATATTTTTATATAAAACCCTCATATACAAAGAAAGACTGCAGGAAAACCACTTTATTATGCAAGCAAGACATGTGCTGCAAATCTACAAAAATTAAAATCAGATACTGATCAATTCCAAAACATTCCACATAAAGGGTTAAAAAGCATGCCATGCAGATGTTCTGTATTAGAACTGTAAATATTCATGAATGCTATCATGTTGAGCTTTCAATTAAAATGTACAACCCCAACTTCTCCCTATAAAGATAATTAAGTGGTGTCTTCTTTTTTTTTTCAATATAAAAGTATAAAGCCATCAGTGGTTTGCTGAAGCTCTGAGGTCTAGAAAGATATGATGAGGTATTCCATCTAACTGGTTAAGGCTACTTTCACACTAGCATTTTTGCTGGATCTGGCAGGGTTCTGCAAAAACGCTTCCGTTACTGATAATACAACCGTCTGTATCCGTTATGATCGGATCCGGTTGTATTATCTTCAAAGGGGTTGGCCACTCTCTTAGCACTTATTAAAATTGTAAAGAAAGGTGGGAGACAATATACTTACTAATATATCTTCTTAAGCAGATCTGCGTAGTTTTCCTGCTATTATAAGCCACGCCCCCTCCTATCCTGCTCTCACAGCTGCTTGTCTCGTCCATCCCTGCACAAGCCATGGAGTAGCAATCTCATCCATGGCTGAAGGAGTGTGCTGCTCTTTGGGTCCTAAAGCACCCTGCTTGTGTCAGAGGTGCTTTCCTTCTGTCACTGGCACTCCTGGCTGTGCAGGGCTGACAGGGGCTTAGCAGGGACAACTTGTTAAAAGCTGAAATAAAGGAAGTTTGCAGGAGGAAGGGAGACTGAAGAGAAGCTGTGATGGCTGATCTGACTGCAGCCTCTGCCCCTTCTGTTTCCCCTGTACAGAGAGGACCCTGCCAACATGTGAGGATGTAGCACAGCTAGGGAAGCACTGTGGACCACAACCTGTAAGCAATCCCAGTGTCTTTCCTGTTTATGCCCCTCTGCTCTGTGATCTTATCACAGACATGTTTACTCCAGCCAGACCAACAGTTCAGGAGCTTTAACCCCTTGTGAGCTGTCAGTATGGCTGAGGTCAATGATATCAGCAGTCAATGGTCTCACCATCTATAAATGTGTGCCCTCTCCTTCCTGCACTCTGTATATAGTGATATGTGACCCCCTGTATACAGTGATATGTGACCACCACAGTACACTGTATGTGTACTGTATGTGTGACCCCTGCACTGAAGAGTCACATTATCATTATACACAATGTACAGGGAAGGGGGTGTCAGATATCTCTTTATACAGTGTACAGGTAGGACACGTACAACTATATACTGTTTAGCAGGTACCCTTGTACACAGTAATGTGTGACCCCCCCACCACCACTGCATATAGAGATCTGTGACCCCCTGTACATTGTATATAGTGATGTGTGACCCCCGTGTATACTGTATATAGTCATCCGTGCCAACGGTAGCCACGAGTGCCGCCGGAAGTCTGGTCTGGCCCCATTCACTTTAATGGGGACAGGCCGGAGATGCGGCTGCAGCATGGCAAACATGCTGAGGGGCGGCCGGACAAAAACCGCAGTGTGCTGGGAATTAGTGAATGGGGCCGGAGCGAGGCCGGCGGCACTCGTGGGTTAGCATTAGCAGGGATCTGGCAGGGGAGCAGCCTGCCGGACCTTGATAACGGTAGTGTGAAAGTAGCCTTAGTAGTGCGATGATAGGCAGGATTCTCCCCTCTACGTGTGTAGATCAATTTGTACAAATATATTCATCAGAGCACATAGTTGACAACTTTTTATTACTACATTTTATTCATCAGAGCACATAGTTTACAACTTTTTAATGCCACTTATTAGAAACAAGGGAATAAATCTCCCCCTCTATTCATGGCTTACATCCAGTGGGGCAACTAGAAATGACTGGGCCCCACAGCAAATTTATGAACAGGGCACCCTCCCTCCAGTAACATATGTGTGATACATTAGCATCATATTCCTGTGTGCTGCTGGGACTGGGGAGTACTTCCTATTACTATGTCTGTATAGAAGTTATTCACTGATGACTGGTTTATTGATATTATCTGAGGGGCTCTTGTCTCTATGGGAACAGAGGTGGGCGGGGATATCACGTGACTGCTCCTCTGAACATACTTGCTGCAGTGCATGCTGGGAATTTTACTTTTACTTTGCAGCTGCTCAGCCCACACAGATGGTCTGCGGGAGCTCCTCCAGGGAGCCATGTCATGTTTAACAGGTTAGAAAAATGATATATAGCCAGTACATGTGACATGATATAAATACTTCATAATTTTGGCTATTGTCTGGGGCACTTTAGGTTTTTGATACTTAGGGTGGCCAACCCCTTTAACATAGCCAAGACGGATTCGTCATGAACTCCATTGAAAGTCAATGGAGGACGGATCCGTTTTCTACTGTGGCAAATTATGTCAGAGAAAATGGATCCATCACCATTGACTTGCATTGGGGGTCATGACGGATCCGTCTTGCTCCGCATGCCAGGATGGAAAGCAAACTACAACACGTTGTGGTTTGCTCTCTGGCCTGGAAACGCAACTAAACGGAATGCATTTTGGAGCATTCCGTTCTGTACAGATCAGCTTTGTCCCCATTGACAATGAATGGGGAAAAAAACTGAAGCGTTTTTTCCGGTATTGAGACCCTATGATGGAACGCAATACTGAAAAACTTAAACGCTAGTGTGAATGTAGCCTAAGCATGGTTTTAGGCGATCCATTCTACTTAAAGGGGTTGTCCCACAAAAAATATTTCACAGTTTTCAGACCAGCACCTGGAAGGGAATACTTTTGTGATTGCATGAAATTAAAAATGTAGTATATCCAATGACTTATTCAATCCGTATAGCACCACTTACTGTTTACCTGTTCAGCTCACTGAGTTTGACATGCATGCTCAGTTTAATCCTTGAGCAGAAAGCACATATCGCCTTTGGAAGTGAAATATATCTTTCAGAGTAATTGGAGCAATGAATGTGGAGATCTCTGGATCCATGTAAGGTACAGGGCTGCTTCTAGCTTTGTTAGAAAGAGATTGTCATGTACTATATAATATCTGATTTTCTTTTTCACATTTGTTTCTATTGGGATGGGGTTTTCTATTTTTCTTCCACAAAAAGAAAAACTATGAAGCATGGACCAAACATTTGTTGTGGATTTTTTTGGAATTAATTTGTATCGTTGGTCTGTACTCAACTGGTCAATACAGTTATGTATTAGAAACATTGTGGTAATACCTAAATTGTAAAGGCATTAAAGGGGCTGCCCCAAATGGACAACCCCGAAAAACTGTAGAGACCATAGTGATAAGGTGGATACTAAAGGAAAAACTGCATATTACATGGCACCCATTCAATGAATGTTCAGTTCAGAGTATGCTTTTTGCAACAGCCCTCTGCTCTGAATAATAGAAGGAGTCCTAAGTGGATGAATTCCCTCTATGATATCTATATGCCCTAATACTGAATAAGCATATTGGTTGTAAGGTTGGGGCAACCCTTTTAGCTACAGAAGGCCACCAGCAGAATGGTAAATGCAGCTCTGAACAGCAGTACAGGCATTAAATCAGAATCAGGCATTAAATCAGTACAAGCCACAATGCACTTATGAAGTTAGCCAATTTCCCAGTGATTGAGGTAGAAATTCCAAACAAAACGGCTTACCAGTGAGGTATCCTGCTGTTTGTGATTCAGAAATGAACAAGTCATGTTTCTGATCTTTAAAGGCACTCCATACAGAGGATCGAGACAGGATTTCATTTACCTAGACAATACATATAGACATTACCATTTACCTAGAAATAGATGTAGGTGCATACATTACATTATTGCTGGGGATTACCCACCTGTTCTCCATACTGTAGGCTACGAGTCATGGACTTCAATGCTTTAACTATCTGAGCCTTTGTGGCTGCAGGACTTTCTAGGTTCTCAAGACCTTGACCCTCAAGCAATCGTAGTAAATATGGAACTAAATCTGCTTTCAATGCCTGGAAAGTATGGGAATATTAAATGGTACAGTGATCAGTTGTGACACTCTTCTGTTAAAGAGATGTTTTTTTTAAATTTACCTGGACAGAAAAAAGTTAATTAACAATATATATCCTATATAAAATCTACCTCTGCTTGCTACATTTTAAATGCAACATCTGATGTAAAGACTGTATGTAGAGTGATGTTCCAACATTGTGAAAGAAGATGCACCAAGCCAAGAATGTTATATGGAGAACCTATGGCACGGATGCCAGAGGGGGCACTCAGAGCCCTCTCTGTGGGCACCCACGCCCTGGAAAAAGTCTAAGGCGTACCAATATGTCTTACAGTTTTTCGGCCATTCATTAGCGCAGGGCCCGCTATGAACAGCACAGGCAGTGCACTGAATGTAGGCAGGCTATTATAGCTAAATGATAAAGTACATGGAAGCCATACTATATTGATATTCAGGTTAAATTGCCATGTTGGCACTTTGCAATAAATAAGTGGGTTTTGGGTTGCAGTTTGGGCACTCGGTCTCTAGATGGTTCACCACCATTGCCATAGTTAGTGTTCTTTGCAGACACAGTGTCTACAAGTAGGGACAAAGCAAGAACATGCACCATAGCCTCACAAACCATGGAAAACACTTTAAAGGGGTTCTCCGGGAATTAAGAAAATGGAAATACTTAAATATTACTTTATTGTAAATATATTCCCATATACCTTTCATTATTTATAATGGCTCATTTTGTCTGGGGAGCAATGATTAGGAGAAACAAAATGGCTGCAATCCTATTAATACACACAAAACCTGTCCTAATCATTCAGTAGGACAATTACTTCCGAGCACTGAGGTAAAGAGCTGCCTCATCCTCCTCTCCTACTTGTCAAGGGTTATGATCCTGAATACAGATTATAAGAACTTTAACTGAATCTCTGTGGGAATGGAGTACAGAGTGGACAGACAGTGGTAATGGAGACTGCCTACAAGTGCTGCTGCTCATTACCACATCACCCCCACCCTCCTCTCTGCACTTCATGCTTCCTCATGAACTCGTGAATTTCTACAGAGATTTAGCTGAAGATAATATTAAACTGTATTCAGGATCATAGAAGAAGATGCAGTTTTTTGGCTCACTGCTCTGAATTAGCATGCCCTCCTGTGTTTAGGACAGGTTTTGTGTGTACTAATAGGATGGCAGACATTTTATTTCTCCTAATGATTGCTCCCTAGACAAAACGAGTCATCATAACTAATGAAAGGTATTTAGGAATATATTTATAATAAAATAATATTTAAGTATTTTCATTTTCCTAATTCCCGGAGAACCCCTTTAATGTGTCGGAAGAAGAACAAATGGGCAAGCATAAGGATCTGAGCAACTTTGTCAAGGGCCAAATTGTGATTGCTAGATGACTGGGTCACATCATTTCCAAAACAGCAGGTTTTGTGAGTTGTTCCTGGTGTGCAGTGTTTAGTACCTAAAAGTGGTCGAAGGAAGGACACCTGGCAAACTGGTGACAGGATCATAAGTGGCAAAAGCTCACTCATGCGCTTGGGGAGTAAAGGCTAGTCCACTATACAATGGAAAAAGCTGTGTTGTTCTAGCACTGGAGCTACAAGATAACAGCTGATCAGCAGGGTGCAGGTTGTCAGGCCCCCTCTGATCTAATAGTGACGGCCTAGGCCATCAATAACGAAGTCCTGGAAAACCCCTTAAAGCATAATGCCATACATGTACCGCATTTTGCGCAAGGACTTGTATGGAGCGGGCTGCTGTGCAGAGCCAGCTCCATACATAGTGGTAATCAGCTCCATAATAAAGCAGGCACCACGCCGCAATAACACCGAAACCATTCATTTTATCCCTCAGATGCCACGGTCAATAGAGTGAGTTTAGGTAGAGGGAGGGGGCTGAGGCTCCAATTGGTCTTGATGACAGTCTAGGGCCTGCTGAGGGTTCCAGGCCTGTCATGGCAAGCTGCCTGTAAAGCTGTGCATGAGGCATAGCTTCACAGGCAGGCAATTAAAATCTCATAGACCATAATAGTTCTCTATTGTGGTCTATGGGAGAAGAGATCAGAAAATCGCAGGTTATACCCCCTCTAAGGGAGCTAAAAGTAAAAAAAAAAAAAAATCAAATTAAAAAATATAAGTATATAAGTATTAAAAATTCAAATCATCCTGTCCCAAAACTTACATAAAAAATAAACAAAAAATTAACATAACAGAGTTGCCGTTTCCAACAATGTCTGTACTATTAAAATATAAAAATATTATTGTAAATATGGTGGTGAAGGATTTGCCATTTTTTTCACCTTGTCCCACCAAAAAATTGAGCATTTGCTCATTCATCGGGTAGTAAGCGTCAGTATTACACTGCCAGATCATCGCTAACAAACGTTTATATGAACGCTTGTTAGCGATGATATGGCATGCTATCTGCCAGTCTAATACACACTTAAGTATATTGGCAACTTTCTTCTGCAAGCAAGTTAAGATGGGCGCGATCCTGTCCATTTTTATTTCAACTGCCCATATGCAGCCTATACTATTTTGCAATACCACAGAACCCTATTGTGCTTACTACTTGTTTGCATCCCATACTCAGCCTGTTTGGCTGATTAGTAGAAACAGTATGCTATGTCTACAGTGTTTGACACAAAGCGTTTCAATATTACGGTATGTAACATTCATACAAAAAATACCAAGACCTTATAAATGTGCGATTAGAATTTAATAACCTTCTATGATCAAAACAATATTCTAAAAAAAAGTTTTCTTACTTGTGCCACCAACTCAGTTTGCTCCTTCTGGAACATCCTATTAAGTGCCTCACAGGCTAGCCCAATCATGTCTGAGCGTTTTTTCATCCCGCACATGAAGGGTCCAATTGTTTCTAGTGAAGCCATTGCTCGAACACATAACTAAGATAAAACATGGAGGCTTAATGAAATAGAAATCACGTTACAAGGAATGCAGAATACCATCAAATATACATACAAATATAGTACCCACCTCATTATCAGTCATAGTGTGGATAACCCGTATTGCACACTTTGGAATGGCATTGTTTTTGTGGTTCAAAGCCTGCAGGATCTTAGGCAGGTGACCCAAAGGTGGAACTTGATCCAGTAACTGAGGCTGAGCATTGAACAGACAGACTGTTGCTGTAGTTACAGTTTCTAAGGTTTCACCCTACAGGACAAATACAATATTATTATTATTCATTAATTCTGGTTGATTGTACATATGAAAATAGTTTACATACACAATGTAATCCAAAAACTAATAAAACGAACTAAGTTACTGGCACACAGGGAGAGAGAACCCCGCCCATTAGGCCTACTATTTACAAGGGAAGGGAGTACCTAATGCTTTGGAATTAGAGTTGAGCGAACGTGCCCGTAACGAGCACTGTACTGCTCGGATCCACTGCGCTCGCATGGGCGCAGGCATCCGGATCCGTCGGTTGAGGAGGACAGATCCGGATGGCTGCGCCCATGCAAGCGCAGGGGATCCGAGTAGTACAGTGCTCGTTACGAGCACGTTCGCTCAACTCTATTTGGAATACATAACATTGACACTGTGACACTGACAGACCATGGCAGAGGCATGGTCTAATACTTGGCCGGCCTAATAGGTGAATACTTTTGGCATGGCAGACCTTAATAATTTGTTGTGGAGCGATTACATATTAATCTTCTGCTAGTTAAAGGGCATCTGTCAGTAGATTTGTACCTATGAAACTGGTTGACCTGTTGCATGTATGCTTGGCCACTGTAGACATCTGTTTTGGTCCCATGTTCATATGTGCCCACACTGCTGAGAAATATGATGTTTTAATATATGCAGATGAGCCTCTAGGAGCAACAGGGGTATTGCCTTTACTCTTAGAGACTCTCTCTGCAACTTCTGCACTTTGATTGACAGGGCTAGTTAAGCATGATGACTTTTTCACTGCCTGGCCCTGTCAAAGTGCAGGGGGCACAGCAGTTGCAGAGAGATCAGGGCCTCTAAGGGTAATGACAATGCCTCAGTTCCTTCTAGAGGCTTCATTTGCATATATTAAAACTTCATTTTTCTCAGTAATGCGCACACATATGAACATGGGACCAACACAGATGCCAGGTCAGCCAGTTTCAAAGGTACAAATTTGCTGACAGATGCCCTTTAAAGCTGTATTCCAACAAAGGTTGAAGTCATAGGTATAGGATATGCTATCAATGTCTGATTGGGACCTCCAATAATGTCTAGAACTAAGGATTTTTTTTGGTGTTGCAACACCCAGATCCCTAAATTTACAGTAAGGTATACTGGATACCTGAGTCTAATGACATTCCAGCAATATACAGTACAGTACATCTGAAAAATCAGCTCCCAAAAATCTTACATGAACATTGTTTTTTTCCAGAAGTTCAGTAAACTTTTCCAGTAGAGAAACAAGGAACTCTCTTGGCTTCCGCAGCACCCATGCAGGCTGAGCGATAAATATTCTTAGGAAAACGCCACCAACTGATAATTCTCCATGTGCTTCTCCAAATGCGATGCTGAAATCATCTGGCAACTAAAACATAACAAAACCCATTTTGAATTGCCTTTAAAGGGAAGAATGCTGGGAAAAAACACTAAACATGAAATACATCCAATTCTATATGTAAAACATGCTTATTAATTGTAAATCTATGTATTTGCATACATGTCCATTTCTTTAAGAAACATAAAACAACTTACCCTCCAATTTGCATCAGGATTTTCTACCTGCTGCCTAAAGTGCCTAAAATTTAAAATAGAACATTTGTGTATGTCCATGACATTACATATCAACAGACAGACTGAGCAATTACTACTGGAAAGTTGTTTTTCCCCTATAATGTATATGTAGTTAGTATTCATCATACACAAATGTCTGCCCCCTAGATTACACATTGGCATTTGTGCTAGTGTACCACCAGCTCTGGTCTTCACTGAACAAACATTTATGCCATAAACACCAGATAAGTGTGGCTCCCACCTCTGGGACCCGTTCCTCTCTCAAGAACGAGACCATGTCTTACAGCCACTGTAAATGCAGAATTGGCCGAGCATGCACAGCTCTCTGCCTTTGCTCCTTTGGGAGTTCTGCAAATAGCAGAGTGCACTTGGCTATTTTCATTAAGGCCATAGAAGAGAATTGAGTGACCCACACATTCCTAGTGGCTCCAGATAGGAGTGGGTCCTATAAGTGGTATGGTATATCATGTGGCAGTGCAATAAATTTCACTAGACTTACATTCCAGTGGTCAAGCGGTGAAAAGTTAGTTTTAAAGATAATGTCAAGGATGACTTTTGTTTCACTTACTCTAACATCATTTCACGAACTGTGGTTGACACTTTTTCTCTGGAGTTATCATTCCAAATTAATTCAGGATTTTCATGAGTGCCTTCAAATATATGAACAGCAGCTTCAGCGTTGTCCCTCATTGCGTCCATGAATACCCCTGGAAGGAACTTCATCAGTGCTATTCTGACCTAAATTTAAAAGGAAAGATTCTGTTATCCATGCTTTAAAACATAATTTAAAGAAGAACTCCCGCAGAAAATGTCCATGTCCTGCTAGAAATGTACATGATGTAATCTGTAGTGAATGTCATTTTCTTACTAGTGGCTGTATTTTTGAGTTATATCTCCCTGATGCTTCTCATCTGTGTCATGTGACTAGGAATCAGACCCACCAACTCACACATCATCTTATATGTGGACAGGAAGTCTAATTCTCATAGGAATGAATAGAGCAGTAACTGGCTTTCTGTCCTGGGTCAGTTGGAGGTCAGGGAGTTGGTCACATGACACAGCTACAATAAGAAGAGAGTGGATAACTCTCAATTACAGTCTCTGATAAGAAGATTGCATTCACTACAGATTATATCATGCACCTTTCTAACAGGTCAGAGAATAAATTTTTTTGCGGGAGTTCTTCTTTAATATATACCGTAAATCTAGATAACATATTGAGAAAAACAATTTACCTTAGGGCCAACAAGTTTGTCAGTTGTCATCTTGGCAAAGAGCTCTGCTGTTTGGGATCGGACTTGGGGGTGAGTTGAGTTACAAAACATATCCAGTAAGTAGATTAAAGCGCCTGGAAAAAAATTGTGATAACTATAGTAACTAAATTGAAGGCTGCACGTAGGGCCGAGATCTTCAGCTTGCAAGCCACTTTCAAATATGACAGGTGGTGTTAAGCCACACTAGGTATTCAAAGTAAAAAATGTCTATCAGTCACTATGTATTCCATCCCAAGAATGCGTCAGGTTTTGTCGACCATTCAGAACTCCTCTGTTCAATCTGCATAAACAATTATAGTACTTACATGCAATCGATGATTCACTAATGCTTTGTTATGTGTAACAGCTGTAATATTGATTTCTCTGATGTATGATTCAATGTACTGAACACCAGTTACACTGTAAGACTGTACATGATTTGCTTTTATTTGAACAAATAAAAAAGTTTAAAAAAATGTCTATCAAAAGTTATATTTGGATACTATCAAGTTCCCACGTGCAAAGAGACTATGGATCTGGCTTTACTGACTCCAAAAGTCAGAGGTGATAACATACAGGAGGCACTTTGAATTAAAAGACTGAGAACATACTTCTGGACTCCTGGAAATAATCTTCTATATTTTGCTGCCAAGAAAACAAATGACTATAAAGGGGAGACAAACACTAAATCTAAATTAAAAGATGACTCCATTAGTACATGAAATAAAATGGTTTCTATTCTGACAGACTGTCATGGCAAATTCCTGAGTGGATATTTTATGTTTTCTTTGCAAAACAGCACAAATCTACCCTTAAAATAAAGGGGTGTGCACCTTATTGGACCCAGGCAGCAGCCTGAGAAATCCAAACCCTTTTTCATGTTCAAGTTTGATAGGCTACGAAATCTCTACACTCCACTGTAATAACAATATTTTCCATGCACTTCGGTTGACAGAGGACATGTCGAATGTACATGTGTTCAGAGGGGGGGATGCACAGTGCAGCAAGACACCTCTACCATGATTAGATCCAACAGTCTGGTCCTTCTTTCCCTCAGGGGAAAGTCCAGTCACCCCCATATCCATTAGAGGTCAGCTGGGGAACACAATCATAGGGTACTTACAGTGGCAGTCAATATACAGTATCTTCTACATACCTTTGGCCATGGCCTCCTTTATGATTTTTGTATTGGATGTTAAGGCATATAGGGTTGCAAGAACAAGCTGTCGACCTAAAAATAGAACATAAGTCACATTTCCTTGAAGAACTTAATTCTACATTCCCTATCTTTCTAGCTAAATCTCTTACAAATATATACCGTATTTTTCACCCCATAAGACGCACTTCCCCCCCCCCCCCAAATGGGGGGAAACATCAGTGTGTCTTATGGGGTGAATACAGGAAAAAAAAAGGCCAGCGCCTTGCCTGTGGCTGCCGGACATCTTGTGTTACCTGTCTGAGTCTGCGAGCATTAAGAGGAAGGGACCGGCTGCACTCTTTGTGCTGGGAGGCAGGGACAGGCCGCCACTGCAGATGGTGGCGGAGGCAGGGACCAGGTAGGTAGGAGGCAGGGGCTGGTCGCCATTGTGGTGCTCTGTGGTAGGGACTGGCCGGCCGTGGCAAGTGCTGGGTGGTAGGGACCGGCCGGAAGATACGCTGTGAGCAGGAGTAAAGTTGATGGGAGCGTGGGAGCAAGCAGATAAGGGCGGAGTAGGCTTCCCTGTCACACATCTGCTTCACCTCTCGGTTTTCACACGTGCCTGCGCATGTACCCTGAGAGCTGCGTCGTGCCAGAAAAAGTCATCCATAAGGTACTCCTTAAGTGACCCCCCCCCCACAATAAAGTGACCCCGCGCCTAATATTTTTTTCCCTATTTTCACCCTCTAAAACCTGGGTGCGTCTAATGGACAGGTGCGTCTTATAGGGCGAAAAATACAGTACTATTCTAGGACTGTCTAAAACTACAGAACATTCGATAACCTTGTAATAACCAGGTCCCAATTATATTAATTTTACTGTATATGTTTTGTAGAAATCTGTAGGATGCATAATGCAAGAACCATTAGCTGAATGCATTTCCTGATCACTTTAAATAGGGAAGGTAAGACTTACTTGTTGGTAATGAATGCAACAAAGATAATAAGCTGGAAAGAACCATGGACTCGGCAATGTTATTAACACATTCCTGATTACTGGTGACTATGTTGACTACCTGTTATGTAAAAGCAAGAGGAAAAAAAATACATGGAAATGAGATATTTATAAAAAAAAAAATGGGAAAAAGTGAAAAACATGAAAAACCATCCAATAGACTATATAAAACACATTAAATGGTTTTATTAAAGGGGTTGTCTGGGTTCAGAGCTGAACCCGAACATACCCATAATTTAACCCAGGCAGCAATTTCATGCTCCGATGCGCTCCCTTGCCCTGTGCTGGATCGCGCAGGGCAAGGGCTCTTTTGTTTACAATAACAGATTGCCAGGCGGAGGCTTCCGCCCGGCAGTGTGTTCGGTGACGTCACCGGCTCTGATGGGCCGGCTTTAGTGCTGCTCTAGCCGTTTTACTGGCTAGGGCAGCGCAAAAGCCCGCTCATCAGTGCCGGTGACGTCACCAGGCTCACTGCTGGGTGGAAGCCAATGACTGCCCACAGCGGTGACGTGTCCCCCCATGCATCATCAGAAATATAGTAGTAATACGCAACACTCCATTAGTTGAAGCAAAACTTGATTTTATAGTAAATCCATAATAGCAATTCACAGCATAGTGTCAACGTTTCGGCTCAAGTGAGCCTTTTTCAAGCTTGAGTCGAAACGTCGCCACTATGCTGTGAATTGCTATTATGGATTTACAATAAAATCAAGTTTTGCTTCAACTAATACATGGAGTGCTGCGGATTACTACTATATTTCTGATGATGCGGGACCTTGAAGCCAGGACCTGATCTCTGCGTCCACCCAACATCCCTATTTGAGGATACAAGTTTCAACACTGAATATTAGAAACCTCTATGCAGCTGTGCTGCTTCTACCCCCATGCATCATGTCAATGGTTCACGTGACACAACTGGGACACATCACCGTATGTTGACGTGGGGAGAGCTGCAGGGGTGGTGCACAATTGTTAAATTGTGACTATTTACCTCCAAAGCAAGCTGTTGAACTCTTCCAGCTCCATGGACTCGCAGCAATGAGAAAATCAACTTGAAATGTCCAATACATTCTGTCTCTGACCCTGACATGGATAGAAAATAAAAGACTACATTATTCACTAGACACATGATGCATATACACTGCTGCCAGTGAATGAAATAATAACTTTTCACATTACATTTAACAACACATATGGAAAATTCAAGGGTTCACTGCATTCATCAGCCTAGAGCCTGTCTATCATCATTGAACTCCAGCAGGCTATGTTTCCAGGATGTCCTACAGAGAACTTGCCTGGGGATGTTACTGATTCACTTGAATCACCCTTAAGGTGCTCATTCAACTCCAACAGCTGTTGCTGAAACCTATCTGCCCGACTCCCCATACAAGCTCAGCCAAGAATGTATTTTTAATGGGGAGAGAGGAGAAAGCTGTTGACTAACACCTGTCATAGCTTTAGTCTGTCCGTCTCTCGGCATGTTTGCCATGCTGCGGCGAGAACTTTGGCCCGCCCCCATTATAGTCAATGCGGCCGGAGCGTAGTTCCAGCCGCATACGTGCACTAGCGGCAGCACAGATCCGGCAGGCTGTTCACCCGCCGAAACACACTGATGACGTCCGTGTGCTTTCCACATCTGTATGTCAATTCTGCAAAAGATAGAAAATGTACTATTCTGGTCTTGATAATGCAGATCTAAAACCCATAGAACTGCAAAAAAATAAGAATTACAGACGGACAGTATCTTTATTTAGTTGATCTGCGACTTGCAGGCCGCAAAACAGATACGGTTCTGTGCATGAGCCCTATCACTAATACTGAGCATCCATAACCGTGTCATCCACAGCTCCCCCATAACAGTGTCATCCACAGCGCCCCCATAACAGTGTCATCCACAGCGCCCCATAACAGTGTCATCCACAGCGCCCCCATAACAGTGTCATCCACAGCGCCCCCATAACAGTGTCATCCACAGCGCCCCCATAACAGTGTCATCCACAGCGCCCCCATAACAGTGTCATCCACAGCGCCCCCATAACAGTGTCATCCACAGCGCCCCCATAACAGTGTCATCCACAGCGCCCCCATAACAGTATCATCCACATTGCCTTAATAACGGTGAGATCCACAGTGTCATCCACAGTGCCCCATAACAAAGTCATCCACAGATCCCACATAACAGAGTCATCCACAGCGTCCCCATAACAGTGTCATCCAGAGTGCCCCCATAACACTGACATCCACAGCACCCCCACGACATTGACATCCACAGCGCCTCCACGACAGTGACAGCCATGGCACCCCATTACAAGGACATCCAGTGCCCCTAGTACCATCCATTGCCCCCTTGTGCCATCCAGTGCCGCCATGTTTGTCAACCAGTGCCCCCATTGTGCCATCCAGTGCCCCCATTGTGCCACCCAGTGCCGCCATGTTTGTCAACCAGTGCTCCCATTGTGCCACCCAGTGCCCCCATTGTGCCACCCAGTGCCCCCATTGTGCCATCCAGTGCCCCCATTGTGCCATCCAGTGCCCCCATTGTGCCATCCAGTGGCCCATGTTTGTCACCCAGTGCCTCCCTTGTGCCATCCAGTGCCCCCATTGTGCCATCCAGTGCCCCCTATATGCCAAAGTGCCCTCATTGACATGCACAGCATAGCGATCAGCCTCTGTGGCTGATTGCTATGCTGTCACTCCTGCCCAGCACTTACATCGCGCTGTGCAGGAGTCAGTACAGGCTTCACATAGAAGCCTATACACTGCAGAGAGTGGCCGGCAATCCCACGCATGCGCACTAGGATTCAGCATAGTGCGCTTGCGTGGTGAGTGAAGACGGCCGGGCGGAGCTTTCTTATGCAGGAGGTGGTGACGTCATTCATGACATTCCGTCTCCTGCACAAGAAAGGAAGAGAAGAAGACGGAGAGTCACCGGAAGACCAGAAAACCCAACAGGAGCAGTCACGTGACCGGGTGGCAGATCTTGGAACGGGCTGCGCTGTGGAAGGTAAGTACCTGACCAATATTCTTCCCTCCACAGGTTATAATTATGCCCCAAATTTAGGTTTAGCCCGGAGAACCCCATTAATTCTCACTGTAAAAAAAAAAAAGTAGGAAACTACTACCAGGGTTGTGCTTGATTACGTTTCTCAAAGCTTCCAGGGCCATTTCAACCTTCTGTAATCTTTCTCCATGCTGTTCGGACTCCACTTTTCCAGTTTGGGTCATGGCCATGAGTGTATGAAGGTACTGTGCTTGGGATCCAATGTAATCGAGCAGACTAGCAGCAAAAGCTTTTGGTACCTGTGTATGAATAATAAAATAAAAGGCGACAAAAACTGTATAATCCAGAGCTACAAGAAGTTTGTAGTAGACCATTAAAGGGGTTTTCTAGGACTTATATACTGATACCTATCCTTAGAAAATGTAAAAGATTTAAACCAGCGCCTTCAAACTACATATAAAGAGATTCCAGGTGCATGCTACCATAGCTGCAATGCAAAAACCAACAAGGAGTACAAGTAGAATCATGCTGCTTTACGCACAAAGACACATGAAAACATTGAAAAGAAGAATACATGTAACCTGCATTACTGCTACACTTACTATATGTAAATTATAAATTATTGATCAAGAATATGTCCTTGTTTGTTTTTGAATTGCAGCCATGGTAGTGTGCACCTGCAATCTCTTTATACATAGTTTGGAGATGTTGATCCAAATCTCTTTTGCATTATACATTTGGGGGAGTGGCTTCCCCTATTTAAACCGTGCACTCCTCCCAATTTGCCTGGTGCTTATAAATCAGAGTAGCCCACAGCTGAATTCTACATTGTCCTGAAATTTGTAGGCAAAAAGCCTTGGAAAGGCAAGGCTGTTAGTGTAGGTCCTGTCTAATGGAAGCCACCTTGTCACTGGTAGATGGGCCCGACATATTATTGATCTAAAATATGCACAATGAGAATCTAATTTTCATACATTAAGTGTAGCAGTAATACAGTTTACATTTATTCTTGTTTTCAATGTTTGCATGTGTCTTTGTGCATAAAGCAGTACGCTGCAACTTGTAGCCCTTGTTTGTTTTTAATATCCTTAGAAAAGGTCATAAATACCTGATTGGTGGGGTCAAACTCCCGCCACCCCCACCAATCAGCTGTTTGATGAGGCCCCGATGCTTGAACAAGCGATGTATACTGTATATTGTATGTGCTTGGTATTACAGCTGAATACCATGAGCTGAAATAATAATTGATTAAGCACATTTCATTTAGTAATATTTTGATACGTAGGAAATCCCACCTGCAAATATGTTTCTATAACAGCTTGCAACATACTTTATATGTATAAAGAAATATATATATATATATATATATATATATATATATATATATATAGTAACTACTCAGGCTACAAATAACTATTACTGTATGGAGTAACATGAATAGCAGAGGTTAAAAAATAACATTATATTTAGTAGAAAAAACTGAGGCTCTGTTCACGCATCTTGGCTCCATTTATGGAAGCAAAGTCGGATACATTATTGAACTGATACATATGAATCGCTACAGACACCATTAGCTTTAATGAGGACCCTTGAGTTTTGATATTTTGTCTCCAAATATAATGCTATAGACTGCACTACCAGACACCTTACTTTAGGATCCATTTATAAATGAATAGCAGACACTGACCTCAAGCTGGAATGTGGGCTGTTCATTATACACTCGTACAAAAATCTCCCCCACAATGAGCTCCTTGGCGTGATCACTGAACACAAATTCCGCTCCATAGCTTTTATCACATTCCCCCTGCAAAAGAAAGTATAAATCTAAGTAAATTTTTTATCACATTGTATATATTACAAATCAATGAGTTTTCCTCATTAACTATTAGAAAAGTTTAATTTTTTTTCTTACGCGTCTTGTCATGCTTTCCTGTTCAGATTCAAGAAATTCCAAAAGCTCTGCTCTGGTACCATTGTTCCATATCAGGTAGGGGCTTTCCGTGTTACAGTTCAGCATTTTGAGGATCTGAGATGTAAAAAAAATAACAGAATTGATATATACCATAAATATATCATATACCATCCCGCCTGCATTTGGCAACCAGAGGCAGTAAGAACTATGGAACCAGCCCTAAGGCTGTGCTTTGCTGTTTCTGTGACTCCCATTCACTTCTATTGGAGCTACGGAAACAGGTAGCAGGTAGTGTGAGGATTATGGATACTACTATAGATCCTTCTTACGATACCTCTTCTGGAGATGACACCGAGAGTTTTCTGGCAACATAAGGAGTAAGCATCCCCACCAAGCTTTTCCGTACAGCTGGATTTTCAGGGGTTACTTGATCGCCTGTTAAATATCCCCCTAATCGGCTTAGAGCAAGAAGGCTGAGCTTGGCAAGACTGTTGGCAACTTCCTGTCAAACAATTAAAAAGATGCATATCAGCATGCTGGGATAACGCAGGAAAGGAAAATATGGTTCTGACAACTTGTTTGCCACATATCATTTATCACAATGACGTCAGAAACAAAGAAATTTCCTATTATCTTCCGAACGATGAGTGTATGAAAATCTAGATTTTGTGGAAAGATAGAGACTTAATCTGGGACTGCAGGACTCCGGGACAAGCCGCTTAAACATTCACAGATGCTGATTACATGTTTGGTTATATTTTTGGCCTTGTAAGATTTCCCATTGGTTAAATTCACATGTGGCAGATCTGTTGCAGAAATGCCTGCATCTAAAAAAAAAAAAATCCGTTCTATACTTGTAAAAAAGGGTTGTTTCTGAAGCATGTGCACAGGTTTCTGCAGACCCTTCTTAACCGAATAAGACTGTCACAGAAATGTATGCAACAAATCTCCTGGGTCTGAATATAGTGTTACAATGACAGAACTGCTCTACTGTGCAATATTGTGATGTGGATGATCAATATCTTGTAAATACTGTGCTGTAAAGCCCCCTTGAACTTTATTTTTAAAGGCTATGAACACCTTCAGGGGCATTGATTGCACTGTACTCATTTTGGGCTAAAACTCATTTTTTATTGGCCTTTATTAAAAACTCTGCTGATAATACATACAGCATTACTGGACTTCTGGGGATGCATTAGTGCCAGGCAATAGAAAATAAAAAAAACCCCTCCACCTTGATCATTATGTTATCAATGGGAAATGATACCTGACTACAGACTGGGTGGCAGCTTGTTGTAGACATCATATCTGAGCACTAAACAGTAGAAGAGATTAGTATACATACCTGTTGATTTGTGTCTTCATTCTTCTGAATACCACTTTCTTCCAACGTAAAGTCATAGTTGAAAGGATAAATAAGCAGGTGCCACAAAATCCCTGCATGGAACAAATGTGTTTGCAGAAAGAAATCAACTGCAAAAGAGCTGACACATTCCACGGCCAGTGAAGCCAGTCTCTGGACTTTCTGTGAAGACACATAAGTTAGATGGAATTAGGAATGAAAGCTAACAACTTGCATTCCCCATATAATAAAAATTCGAGCATCTATTCTTATGACTCTACAAAGTACCATTCCTTTATTATTACTTCTAGAAGTTTATGAATGAATTACTAGCAGTTTGCAATGAAGGACCAGATGGGAAGGTATCTCTGCACAGTCTGACACTGGCAGCACTGATTGGACAGTGTCAGACTGTGCAGGGATACAAGCCCCAACTGGACCTTCATTCCAAAATGCTAGAAATTCATAACTTTTAGAAGGAATCGCATACACTTTGCTAGCACTGTATTACATTGCATTTTTTCCTCACAAGAATTTGAGTGTAATCCACATTGTGTGCAGGTACCCCAAGAAGCTCTTTCGCGCGTCTTTCTAGTAAGTGTTGGGTTTTCAGAGCCTACTGTGCCACTGATGAAAATTTTGACATGTTGCTATGGTATGTCTCATAAAATTACTATAACTGCATGTATACTGTAATGAACAAGGCACACATCTTTCATTTTTCAAGTAAAAAAACTTATTGTACATGAGTGGCAGGCTGTCATTCAGATGCCACAATAAAGGGATAGCTGTCTTTCCGGTGGCTCAACCTTAAAAACATGCATATTTTCAATGTGATGCCTACTTCAGGGACCGATGCCATTTTTTGTACGTTCCCTGGGTAAAGTAAACATGATGCAACAAGTTGGTATCCTACAAAAGGTAGCATGAAGGCACCTGCACAAATCATTATCTACACAAATGTGTTCATCACTGCTAGGGCAGTGATCCGCTTAGGCACAGTCTAGGGGTACATTCACACAACTGTATGTATTTTGCGATCCACAAATGTCTGTTTGACATCTGTGATGCAACGTTTTTTGCAGATCCATTGTAATAATGCCTATACTTGTCTGTAAACAGACAAAAAATAGGACATGTTATAACTTTTTGTGGGGCTAAGGAACGGACACAAGGATGCAGACAGCACACGGTGTGCTGTCCAAATTTTTTGCAGACACATTGAAATTAAAGGGTCCACATCCTAACCGCAATAAATGCAGATCAGATGCGGACCAAAAATATGGTTGTGAGAATGCACCCTAATACATGGCTTCTGACTGAAGTGGTCAGAAGTCTAGGGTAAAGGCCACTCTACACAGGCTGACACAGCAGGCAATTATATGCCTGCTCATTACAAAAGGTGATTTTGTATATGCAGCAATCACATCATCTGCATGGGGAAAGAGTGATCACTGCTACAATCACTTGTCCCCATAAAGATTCATTCTTTCTGGCTGACAAATCCCTGTTAACATAGAACGATCTGCTTCCCAGAAGAGGCGATTTAGGTAACCACATCAGCGATGCTTTCATCCGATGAACGAACATTTTGTTTTCATGGGGTGATCAGTGGCACAATATGTTTCACAACATCCGTAAAAAATGACTCATTAACTATGATGTTAAAGAGCAGAAATAAAAACTGATCTTCTACAATATTACATCAATACATCCACAAAACCACACAAAGCGAAACCGACACTTACCTTGCCATAATAGAATACTCTACATATATCTTTAATGATGGTTGGCATCTCTATAATCTTCTCTCTGCACTCCTCAAATTGAGCTGCTACACTGAAACACTTGCATATATGTCCACACACCTGGAAAAATCAGTAATACTCTATTAGTACTGACTGAATGCACCATTCTGGGGAACAGGAGGACTTTAATTTGTCGTTCTAATGTACATACAGTACTGTGCATCAGAAACATACATAGGTACTTGTACCAAACCTTAGTATAGTTCACAGGTGCCCACAGCCTGCTTTCACTATAGAAAGATTCAAACTTACCTGCTACCCGCACCTCCAGTACTGTGGACTGCCTTTCACGTGTCGTCTTCCAATCCGTGGCTTCAGCTTCTTTACTTCCTCCCCAGAATGAGCATGATTATCTGTTCCACTGCAGCCAATGACTGGCCTCAGTGACGTCCATAAGGGATACATCACCACTGAAGTTAATCATTGGCTGCAAAGGAACAGGTGACCATGCCCAGGCTGGGGGGAAGTAAAGAAGCTGCTAACTTGAAGATGACACACAGGAACCAGCTGACAGGACCATAGAGAGACAGGTAAGTGTGATTCTTTCCATAGCGGAGGCAGGCTGCGGGCTCCTTATTCCCAGACAATCCTTTTAGCAGTTCTGAGATAACTGCAGGCATGTCCAGTAGTGAACTTCTTCCTCTGGTTTGTAGCGGAGGAACTTCACTACTGAACATGTGCATCAGTTTCAGGCATTGTAACCAGTGTTGAGGGAAGCGGACTGCTTTATCCGAACCCAATTATTTCAAAAACTTAAACAATATAGCCTACATACTAACGTAAATTGTATGAGCTCCCATGGAGGTCTTTGCGATCTTGCTGCAAATATCGCAATACTTGCTTTATCTCACGTCTATAGGGCTGATTTAAGGGCCGATATGAGGCATGGGCGTCTGACCTGAGACCTTATTTATATTGGGTCTGAGCTGAGGTCTGATTGTGGGGCTGATTTGGGGTCTTATTAACATTGGGGGTCTGATTGCTGGTCTGATCTGAGGTCTAATGAAAAATATCTTATTGTCCTCCTCTAAACCCTAGGTAGGCATCTTATGGGCTAGTGGATTTTATAGGGCGGCGAAAAATAGATGCAAGCACTTTATTGAAGATAATTCAAGGCATCGATGAATAGCGAATCTCACCATTCCTCTGCACCAGTTTCTCTTTTCCTATACCAACGACAATAGTGTCTGATTAAGGTCTTTTTGACTGAAACGTCTCATGTATTCATTGCCTTGAATTGTTTTCAATAAAATGCTTGCATCTATTTAACTTAAAGAGGAGTGCTGAAGTTCATATGTTCAGGTCACATTATGGGTTGGGACCCCAACTGGCCCCATTCAGACGACCGTGTTTCACGGCTGTATACGGGCCGTCAAAGCCCGGCCTGTGCTGCCCCAGAGGACGGGAGCGCACGGCGTCATTGGTTGCTATGACGCCGAGTGCTTCCTGAACATAAAGTTAAATAACTTTTATTTTCTCCAAAAAATAAACAGTAATTTAACATTGTGTTCACTGTGTGGTATAAATAACATGAAAAATGTACTCTATGGGAACTTTTTATTTTGTTTTTGGTTGGTGAGATGAATAGAAAACAACTATTCTTTTTTTACTGTTTTTTCTGTGTTAACTGTGTTAATGTAATTAGTATGGGTTGTATTTAGGGTACCCACTTTTCCCAACAAAATATACCGACCAAGTTTACACAGGTGAAAATGTATACAATTTTCGGGTGTGGCTTAAGGAGTTATTATTCTTTGAGTATTGTGGCATTCATTTTAATTTTCCTGTCATTTTTTAAGTCGAAAGTATCTAAAAATGATGCAAAGGCATCATGTGTGAACAGATGTTTCTGAATGAGCTTTTATGGAGAAGCAAATAACCACAAAGCCAGGAAAAAAAAGCCCTCTACTCATTTCAGTGCTGTTACTGTGCCATGCAGCCCTATGCAACAGCCCAGATTATCCTGGTTTGTTTTGTAAAACTAACTGAAAACAATTGACTATGGCAAGTCATTGAGAGAATGTCTTTTCTGACATTATATATTGCCCGTTTCCATGGTTTCGACCACCTTGCAATCCGCCTGTGGTGGTCGTGCTTGCACATTATAGGAAAAAGCACCAGCTTATGTGAGCTCCCACAGTCCTGGCCACCAGAGAGGCTGGCGCAAGCACGACCACCAATGACGGACTGTAGGGTGGTCGTAACCATGGAATGAGCAGTTTATAATGTGATGGAAAAAATGAATCCAGCCAGAAAAGTAAGAAATATGGACAATCACAATACATTAGTAAGTGCTGGTATTGTGGTACTCTATATGTATTGTGGTCCTCTAGGGGTTAATGGATTAAATATTAAGACAAACACACTATCCCTCTTATGTCTGGTTAGAATATCTGCTCCTCTTTCATGATGATGTACCTGCACAGGCATGTCTTCTGGCTTACTTGACCCAGTTAACACTGAGACACAGCGAGAGAAAGCTTCTTGTAGTACCTAAAACAAATTAGAGACTAATTTGAAATGATCACGCTAAATATAAACTACGAGAACAAAAACTTTAATGAGCAGTACCTTGTGTAAAAATGTCATTAACACAAGTAAATTCAGGGCAGACTGCCAGAAAGTATGTTCAGAACAAATGACTAATGCCATTTTATGTTAAACTGAAACTTTCAACTGAAGAAGACAAGTGAGAACTTAGTACCTCTATGCCATTTTCTCTCCTGAGTTCCTCCGCATTAAGTGCTGAGCAATTCACAGTGTGAAATGCCAATTCAGTGGCAGCAGGAAGGAGGGAAAGCTTGGAGAAAAGCTGATCATCTGAGGTCTCCATGGTAATAGTTCTGATGAGCATGGGGTAGCCAGCGTACTTATAGGGCTGAAGATCTATTAAAACAATGAAGACAATTTTATTCCTCTGTGCAAATTGTCTTGATAAACATGAAGCTACAATAGTATTAATGTTTATGTTTCTTAGCTTTTATGCATACACCTTATGGGCTGGGGGGTAGTAAGACCCTGACATACTACAAATATGGATCAACAACTTGCTGTTATATAGAAGCATCATTTGCACACATTTGTCATTATTACTGCAATATCCTTCAGTGCACATCAAGGGTCTTCTGTCAGAATACATCACACACTGTCTGTTAAAAATGATCTAAACCCTTTAAAAAGCTGTCCTTACAGATTAATGTCAGTAGAATCTGCTGACCTTAGCGTAAGCAACTGACCATTTAATGTGTACAGTATGTGGGTCTCCAAACTACCCCAGGAGATAAGGATAGGGAGCTGGATTTTGAAATGACCAATCCCTTAGTTTTTAAGGGAGATAAGCCAAGTATAGATGAGCAAATCGCTCAAAATTCTATTTGGGGTTTATTTTGGCCGACTGATTTGGTTCAGGTTGAATCAATTTCCCAGAATCAAAAGTGCTTGAAATTAGTCTGAAAACTTGTGTATTACACTCCGAGGTTTCCAAGGACTCATTTTTTTTCTCTCTATTCTCTCACTTTCTTTTAATTTTTTTAATGTTTTTTTTTTTCTCTCTCTCTCTACGGTCAAATTTGTTTGGTTTACAATCCATTCGCCCATCTCTAAAGCCAAAATACGTCCATTAGGTTCAGCCTGTTATCATGAAGCTAATTACTTCCAATCAGGTTCTCAGAATAACTCCCTGGATCAGCTACCGTTCTCCAGAATTCTAATAACTATAACCTGTAATATTATTACACTCCAGAAATGCATCCAGAGTCCTCGAACTCTTTTAGTGAGTTCACCATCACCACCTCCTCTGGCAGAGACTTCCATAGTCTCACTGCCCTTACTGTAAAGAATCCTCTTCTATGTTTGTGCAGAAATCTTCTTTCCTCCAGACGCAGAGGATGTCCCCTCATCACAGTCCTGGGTATAATTAGATCATGGGAGAGATCTCTTTACTGACCTTAAAGGGGTTGTGCAAGAATGTGTGTGTGTGCTGGGGGAGTTTAGCAACACTCCCACCCACTTGGCCAGACTTGTATAAGGAAGCTTACTTACCTGCTTCCTGGTGCTGGCTCTTTCTTCTCCTGGCCTGTGATGCTCCGCTGGGCTCCCTCACTATAAACATCCAATATGACATCACCTGCAGCCAATCACTGGCCGCAGCGGTGACCAGCTACCCTCACATGATGACAAATGGTAAGATGAAGCAATTTGATCATCTTTCTGGGTACTGTAGTCCATCCATTCCATTCATTATGTTACCTGCAGTCCTCTGTACCCTCTCTAGCTCTGTTATATCTTTCTTGTGCACAGGAGCCCGAAATTGTATGCAATACTCCATTTGTGGTCTGACTAATGATATTAATGTCTACTTTTGAACACATTTATGCAATTCAAATGGTCGGAAAATCTGCTCAAAAATTTGCAACAAAATGGCATTTCTCATCTTGTACGTATCCAATGCTATAGGGTGTATATAACAGATCAAAGCTACATTCATTATACAGAAATCTTATTTTGAATGAAGGATCTTTCTTTCAGAGAACATTCCCAGAAATATCTTTTATCTATTGCTGGTTTCATTTAACATGATTGGGCAGTTAGAACAACTGTAATGGCCAATATGTACTAAAATGTGTGTGGCTGTATCTGTGAAACAAAAGTTCACCAAATGTTTGATCAACTGTTCTTCAACCATCAAGCAACTTCTATCTGATATGTATGGCCAGCTATCGAAGGAAGCCGAGTAGAATCTAACAAGAGAGATGGCAAAAATCCTGAGTAGTAAACATGGCGAAGAAGAGAAGGTGGTTGAGCAATCATAAAAAAATAAAATAAAAACAAAATGTGCATGTACCTTCCTTGTGCCGATTAAACAGGATGCTTTGGGTTTTTAGGATCAGAATGATATTTTCTGGATCTGGCCCATCTACAACCTTAGTTGACTTTGTACACAGGAACTCATACGCCTTGTTCACTTTTTCAAACATATCCTAGAAAAGAAGGCAACAAATGCAACAAACAGCTTGTTTGAAATTGACATCTATTGACAGTTGAAATTCAATACTGCTGAATCAGAAAATAATAATCATATGGTTAAAATAACCCAAAATTCAGTCAAGAAACAAGACCAATGTATATTGTACACAGACAATAATTCAAGACATCTCACCCTAAGTCATGGAACAATTGTTGAGAAAACATCTGTAATAAAACTATTAAAAGACAATGCTCCATTGAACATGCACACCAAGCTTAGTGGAAAATATATTTTATTCTATGGCACAGTAGGAGACGAGCAGATGTCTGATACATTCAACTAACAGGGTCAAAAACGAAAAATCCATGCTGTTCATTCTAAGATCTTTCCAAAATCAGAATTCAAAGTGCACCTAAACCTTCAAGTAAATTGTTTTTATACTGGTGCAAACACTAATAATGATTTTTGTAATTTATCTATAGTTTTAGTTGTATTTTGTCTTAGTAGCCAAACAGGCCCCTGAACCTCAGACCTTCCTGAAGTGCTATTCACTGCACTGAATACAGAATCCATACACCACAACCATATATGCTGCTCTACAGTTAATGCTTCAGGAACGCTGAAATTTTGGAGGCCTGCTTGGCTAATCTATAAACTATATTACAAAAATCATTGTAATGGTATTTTTAACAATTTAAAAAAAATCTAATTGAAGGTTTACATACACATCCAGGCCAAATAGCATAACTGTATGAAAATCATGTTTTCTACATGAGTTTTGAAGTGGTTTCTCTAACTTCATGCTGAGGCACCTCCAGAATTCATGGGGCTCACCAATCCTAAAGAGGACTGGTAAACTCTCTTGTCAAGTCCGCTTTAGTAGATACTTGTGCTCACCATAAAATACCAGTTCTGTCCCTCTCCGTTGACAACTGGCTGTTACCATTCCCTCTCGCAAAAGGGTGTGGCTCTACAGTCAAACACTGTCCAATCAGTTGACAATGTTAGTGTATAGTAAAGACCTTATTTACTAAAGGAATGGTAACACCTAGTTGTCAAGTTTGTCAATTTATTACATACACTTTCAAAAGAAGTAACAAAGAAACGTAACTACTTAGATGGTGCTACAGAACTGTTATTGCATGGGGCATCTAAGTATTTACTAAAAGTGACATGTGAGGAAGGCTAGCAGGTCCTCCCTAACACAGCAGGCATTATAAATCATGTCACGCTATGCCATCTGTTCACAAGTGGATCTATTACAACAATGTTGGTTTTTGTAAAGAACTCTTATTAGACATATTGTGGGCCATACACTGCCTCTCTAAGCCTTTCATTTTATAAAGAGATGCAGATAGTTTTTTCCCTAACAGATTATGAAGTAAAAAAGTAGCACAGGGCATTGAAAGTCATATTCCATATTTCTTACAGAAATACAGTAGCATACCCCATATAGCTTTGCCTTATGTATAAGCCAATACACTGGATATTAGTCTAACACTGTAATAAAAGGCAATCTGTTCAATTTTTCTGAATTCAATTAAGCAGAAATAAATGTAGGCAGCAATATGGCTGATGAAATTTAACACAAAGAGAAAAATAAAGCATTTGTATCATCTACTTAGATACAGCAAAAAAAAAACAAACCCTTCCATCAGGATTTTTGTCTGGATGATATTTCTGAGCAAGCCTGAAGTAGGATTTCCTTATCTTACTTTCTTCTTGCCTTAGATAAAAAAAGAAAAAAATAATTATGATGTATACTGAACAAAATCCCACAAAAGGCATGGTGTGTAAGAGATTCTAGGTGCTTAACAGTTTGAAAGATACATTTCCTACATATACATGTGTAAATTGCCCTTATATTCTGTAGTTTACACACACAAAGCATCTGTACTAATTCTCCAGGACACTGAAGTAACAAAAGCTCATAACTACAGTGCATGGCAGAAAAACGTAGAGCGAAGCCTGAAAAAGATAATTTATGCAATATCAAATAGAATGAATTAAAGCTCCTTTACTGAAAGCAATCTATATATACTGTATATATGTACCATAAAACGCATTTTTCCCCAAAAGCTGTGGGGAAATGGCAGTGCGTCTTATGAAACGAATACTAGTGGGCGCTTCCATTATGAAGTGCTTACTAGTACACAGTAGAACCAGTGAAAACAGCGCTCCTTGTGCTAGCCCTACTCACCGCAGTGCTGTGACCTGATGTTGCACAGCGTAAGCACGCACTATGACCTAACACTGTCAGGTCAGGTCACAGCACGTGGTGCTGGCAGAAGCAGGCAATGGAACGGTCAGTGCAGGAAGAACGGATTGGATCTACGAGTGGAGGCGCCATCCAGAGCAGAGGGAGGTAATTAAATCTGGGGGTCATCGTCTCCATCATCTGGGGGTCTGATGAAAATAGTTTTTTTTCTTATTTTCCTCCTCTATAGCCTAGATGTGTCTATTGGTCAGGTGCGTCTTATGGTGCGTGAAAAACGGTGTGTGTATACACACAAAATATATATATACACACATTTATTTATACTCCCTTCCCACACGTGATCACTTGATCCCACACTGCTCCTGTTCAGACACTTTCGCTTTCCAGGTCCACACTGCTCTCTACTTCCTGGTTCCTCTCAACAAAGAGGATATGACTGTACCAGACAACTCCATTAACAGCCCAGTTCCACACACAGATGATTTTTCTGCACAAATTAGACTGCAAATTTTGGTTCAAATCTAAAGCAAGGTGACGAACCACACCAGAGGTAGGCGAAGATCCACAACAGAAATTGCAAATATTCATGCGGGCAAATTCCACAGCATGTGAACGAGATTTGCTAAAATCTCACCCAGATGCGTGGTATCATAATCTGCTGTTGATTTTACCTGCAGAAATCCATAGAATTTACAACCCATGGGGAACTTACCTTAATAGTTTAGGGGACATTTTTATAAAGTGGATGGAATGTGGGAAATTTCCATGAGGTGCAGGGCTCAATACAATGCATGCATTCTATCCAAACAAGCCATGTTTTACCATATGAAGCACACAAACCAATTCAGAACACTTGTTGTTGGATCACTTTTCTTAACTTACAGGCCTTGTCCTTTAGAAAGACCAAGAACTTCATAAGCGTCATCAATAGACATACTTGGAGGTTTTTTCTCCACTTCTTTTTTCCATGCATCCAAAGTGTCTTTCAAAAGTTTCACCTGAAAATTAAAAAAAAACTACTAGTAATATCATAGAGATACATTTTTCATACAAACAAGCAAACAAACAACAAAACAAGAATAAAAATAAAAGAAAAAAAAACTCTTTTTCTTACAGGATCCTTGATGGGCCAATCTGGAAATCGGAGTGTATCACAGAAATGTTTCAGGTAGTAGATATTACAGAAAAGCTCATTCTCCAGTTGGGGATAATTGATGACTGGGATAGGGCAGTACTGGTAAAGTGCTCTGGTGTTGCTCTGGAGTCGAGGACTGAAATCAGCTAGGTGGGCAGCAATTTTCTCAATCATGAGACGCCTGAAATTCATCAATAATTAAAAAGTATCAGCAGAAAAAGATAATACAAAAAAAAAAAAAAAACAACACAATGAGAGCGAAAACAAACAAACATGCTACATATTTAACACTGTAAAGTGTATCCGAGTTTAAAAAAAAAGTCTGAATAATGGCTGTGCTTTTTTGTACAATTGTAACTGTCAGAAGCAGTGAGTGTCTCCTTTCTGTTGAATCTGACAGCACTATATGCAGTGACCTCACTTCCCACAATGTTTGTTTTCTTCTAGGAACCTGAACAGCTGCTAATGAGGGAGAGATTAAACTTACAGACACAGGGGGGTTTCTCTGCTCTTAGGCTACTTTCACACTAGCGTTTTAAAATTCCGGTATTGAGTTCCGTCATAGGGGCTCAATACCGGAATAAAACGCTTCAGTTTTGTCCCCATTCATTGTCAATGGGGACAAAACTGAACTGAAGACAACGGAATGCTCCTGAAAGCATTCCATTCCGTCTTCAGACTGGAGAACAAACCGCAGCATGCTGCGGTTTGCTCTCCGGTCCAGGCATCCGCACCAAGACGGATCCGGAATGACCCCCAATGCAAGTCAATGGGGGTGGATCCGTCTGGTGTGACCACAATGGTAACCGGATCCGCCCTCCATTGACTTTCAATGGAGTTCATGACGGATCCGGCTACACATACACACATAGACATACACATAAACATAACATACACAGACATATACAAATACACATACATACTTACATGCACCCCGGCAGGTCTTCAGAGCGTCGGAGGGACAGGACGGCGCGCACAGGTGACGATTCCACCAGGCGCCCAGGAGAGGGCGCTGTGGGGAATCGTCACCTGTGTGAGCCGTCCTGCTTCTCCGTCGCTCTGAAGACCTGCCGGGAGCATGTAAGTATGTATGTATGTGTGTATTTGTCTGTGTATATGTGTGTGTGTATTATGTATGTATGTACTGTGTGACATGTGTGGGGCCGGAGCGCGGTTCCGGCTCCACACATGTCGCTGCAGCAGTCCTGATCCGGCAGCACCCTTCACCTGCCGGATCAGGCCTGCCGCTAGTGTGAAAGTAGCCTTAAGATTGAGTGCTTCTATCAGGCTCAGGATCTTAGCTAGCCCTGACACCCCCCCCCCCACTTCCTCTCAGCCATCTTCTGAGTCTCTGTTACCTGGGACAAATCTTGCCTGACAACAGGCAGTGGACTGCAAATTAGGTGGAAGTGAGACCCCAGTGGCCATGACTTTACAGCTTTTTTTCAGGTGGATGCAGGCATATCTTTTAAATGAATGTGATTAAGAAATTTGCTAGTCATACCATTCTCTATTAAATGAAATGAAATTGTGTGAAAATACAGTGATTACTTAAAGGGGTTGTCCCACAAAAAATATTCTACAGTTTTCAAACCAACACCTGGATCTGAATACTTTTGTAATTGCACGTCATTAAAAATTTTGTATAGCTATTGAGATATTCAATAAAATGCCCGTATAGTGCCACTTAATTTCTTTGACTGGCCCAATAAGAAGGCCGCACATGCTCAGTTTCATCTTCCAACTGCCTCCTGAGCTATGATAGGGAGAGCATGGACACGCCTCCTGAGCTGCAGCAGAAAAGACAGCTCGATATAAATCTACCAGAGCAATGAATGGGGAGATCTCTGGACCCATGTAAGGTACATAACTGGTTCTAGCTTTGTTAGAAAGATATTGTCATGTACTATATGATGTCTGATTTTCATTTTTCACATTATTCATGAGATAACCCCTTTAAATCTATAACACCTCAACCTTTGATATTAGGATGTACAGGTCCAAAATCTGCAGTGAAGGACCATGAGCAGAAGCAAGATGCAGTTCATAACTGACAAGTGTCTTTTCAGTTCCAGCCTACAGTGCTGTGAACTGAGAAGGTGGCTATGCTGCAGCCTTTTTTGGACCTTGTGATTGTGTGATCTCCAGGTGCCTCTGGACCTGGCAGTCTTGATCAGTTCTGCCAGTGAAAAATCCCTCCACAGGAAGACAATTTTCCCTGTGGATTCCCTCTCCTATCGATGCCCCAGTTACAGTTGAAAAGTAGTAAATAAACTAAAATAAAAGTGTAAATGTCCCACAGTAATTAAAATAAAGGGAAGAAAACACACTGACCCAAACCACCGCCATAGTGGCCTCATTCAAGCAAGACTATACATATTAGGTATCAACATGACCTTCAAAATGCAGGTAACACATTTAAATAATAGAATTTTGTGTCCATCTGAATTAAGAGCTATGATTTGAAAAAATATATATTTTCAAATTATTAAAAAAGTGGCATGAAAAAAAACTAAATAAACTTGGCAGATCAACAAATTAAAAAAATGGCTGTTAATCTACCACATTTACAAAATCACAAAACATGGTCATTAACCCTTTCACTCCCGGAGGATTTTTTATTTTATTTTTTTTGCCTTTTTTGTTTTGCGCTCCCTGCCTTCACACAGCCATAACTTTTTTATTTTTCTGTTCACATAGCTGTATAAGGGCTTGTTTTTTTGCGGGACAAGTTGTACTTTTTTTTACTACTTTTATTTTTATTTTGGGGAAAAGGGGGTGATTTGAATTTTTATTTTTTAAACTTTATTTAATTTTTTTACACTTTTTTTTATAGTTCCCATAGGGAATTGGATTGAAGTCTATGGTGATTTTACTAGTTACCTATGGAGCCCTATTACACACAAGGGCTCCATAGGAAAGTCTATGCAGCAGCCTCCTGCCATTCACTATGACAGGGGTTGCTGCAGATACGCTCCGGCTCCTCTGATCGCCACACAGGGGAGCCGGAGCAACACCAGAAGCGCAGGATTGACCACTGCATTCGAGGGGTTAAATGTCCGCGATCGGCATTACTGCCGGTTGCGGACATCAGCCGCGGGTGTCTGCTGTTGTAATCAGCAGTCCACCCGCAGCCATGACGCCCGCTCTGCTCAGTATCGGGCGCCATCTTTTAACACGTGCCCAGCACCATACTATTATGGCGCTAGGCGCAAAGGGGTTAAGGAGTAAAAGCAAAATCAAGCAAGTATGCAAGGTTCCTAATTAGAAGTATATACAATTTATGCCACACATGAAAATGCAGATGACAAAACGGGGCACCCAAAATATCCTCTATTCCATTTGTCCAATTGTGTGCTATGAAACCAGAATTTAACTGTAAAACTATGGATAACAATATGACTATTGAGCATTTTGACTGATACATACCTCATTTCACTGCTCCAAATAGCTTCTGGAGTATCAAACTCTCCCAGAAAAATCTCAGAAAATTTTTCTGGCTCATAATTTTCAAGATAGCACACCATAGCTTCAGGGAGAATGTGACCAAGGATGCTGCGATGAAAGATGTCTGTTCCTTTGTTCTGAAAGAGATAATTCATTAATCACTTGTGATTACATTTGGTTTTGTCATCCTCAGAGGCTGGTGACACCTTTGCGGCAAAATATATTTTATATCATTGCATGCATTTTGGGCTAAAAATTATTTTTGTAATTGTATTTTGCTAAAAATTCTAAGCAGTTTTCATTTTGCAGCATATATTCCAAAATATATCAGGCTACAAGGTTCTGTTCGATGTGAAATCCATCAGTCAGACAGTCTGATGCCTTGATCAGCAGCAGCCCCTGTGATCCCAGAAGCTGACCAAAGTTGAATTATGAACAAATTGCATGCATAGGCCCAGTGTATGCCAACCTATGGCATACTGCCCAAAGGCTTTTTGCGATGGCCTACTGTATTAAAGCAGACAACACTTTGCAATGCAGTAAAAAAGGGGTCTACTGTACTGTACTCATGGCATTATGTACAGCAGACCTGCAGTACAGGCAGAAACTCACAGCAAGTTGTTATGATGCTGTGAGTTCAGTCCAGATTAGCAATGCTCGGACCAAATACGCTCAGGTCAAACTGACCTTAAGGTGGTTTCACATTCAACAGAAATGCTGCAGTATTTGTAGCAATTTTCATATGTTTTTTTTTAAGCCAAAGCCAGAAGTGGGAGATTTAACAACAATGGGAAATATAAACAATAGAGTTCTAGTTCTCCATCAATCCTCCATTCAGAAGTGGATTTTGCTGGATCCACTTCTGGATCTGGCTTAAAAAAAACAAAAAAAAACAAACAAACAAAAAAAAACACTAAGACTGTATGTGAAACCACCCTTATTGTAATAAAACCATGTTATATTATCCACTTGACGCTAAAATCATGTACAGTAGATAACAAGAGGCTCAGTAAACACTACGAGAACAGTTCCTTCAGCAAATCCTGTGTGTGTTTAACTACGGTGTCGAGTATTTCCAAACAGCGTGCATACCTCTTCTGATCTGAAAGCTTGTTTAGTATGAGTGTACTTGAGAAATCTAAGAATAAAAGGAAATGAAAAGGCATATTTTACAATTATATACTACTTTATATGTTTGTAAAGTCACAGTATTCAAAGAGATATTATCAATAGCAGATCCTGGAAATAATTGTTACTTGCCCAATACTTTTTTTTCTCTAACAACTAAAGGCTAACTAACCTGACATGGCCTGATGTAGCAAGTGACTGTCAGGAATGAAGTGTTCAGTTGTTCCGCTGCATTTACACGCAGTCATCTCCTCTGCAGTATAGGAAGGAGCAGTCGCTAATCTCTCCCATACAGTAACATTGTTTGCTGGCAGCAGAGTGTTGTTTAGACAACATGATCTGCTGCCGGCAAAAAATGATTTAGGTGTCAGCACAAACGATCATATCACCGGATGGACAAGCTTTTCGCTTGATCAGTGGGTAATCGGTGGCACCTTTACATAGGCACATTAACGCTAAATACTGTCCGTACAGCGCTCGTTCTCAATCTGCCTGAGCATTACGCACTGTAAAGGGCCTTAAAGGGGTATTCCCATCTTAGACAATGGGGGCATATCGCTAGGATATGCCCCCATTGTCTTATAGGTGCGGGTCCCACTGCTGGGACCCGCACCTATGTTGAGAACGAAGCGGGGAAGCTCTGAGCCTGGAGGAGCAGCGGGGGGGGGGGGGGGGGGGGGGGGGGGGGGGGGTGGGGGGTGGGGTGGCTGCGCCTGGCGGTGGTCGGACCCCGGGTTCCCCGGGGCCCTCCAGGCTCAGAGCTCCCCCGCTTCGTTCTCAATATAGGTGCGGGTCCCAGCAGTATCCTAGCAATATGCCCCCATTGTCTAAGATGGGAATACCCCTTTAAAGGGAGTCTTTCACCTATATAACTAACAGCAGTGCACCACAGAAGATTGCATACACATCCCAGACATACCTGTGTGCACTATGTGTCTGTATTACATGTTCAGAAAAAGCACTTTTATTCTGCAGGAAAACAGCTCCCAAGTGCCCAGCTGAAAGTGACACTAAAACAGCTTTCTCTCCTGACTCGATTTCTAACAGCTATATCTTCTGATTTACTGGATATAATGTGATTTTGGTATCATTTGAAAGCTTGGAATGTCAACTTTTAAAGAAGGTCAGAACCATTTTTCTGCTACCAATCCCAAGATATCAGCAGCTAAAGCAGCCCTCCCCTCTTCAGTCTGGTTTGCTTTGGTCACTTGCAGCAGCAGAGCCGGGCACTTGGGAGCTGTTTTCCTGCAGAATAAAAGTGTTTTTCCTGGACATGTAATACAGACACAAAGTGCACACAGGTATGTCTGGGATGTGCATGCAATCTTCAGTGGGGCAGTGCTCTTAGTTATATTGGTGAAAAACAGGTGAAAGACTCTCTTTAACTGATAAGGTGAATAATAGTAAATAAAAATAAAAAGACTCCCCTACCATCAAAAACACAATCCACAATGTAGTCTGGTGTGGAAAGAAAATACACATACAACAAAATTAAAGGTTGTCTAGACCCTCATGAAGAATTGGTAGTGTGAGAGTATTAAAAAAAAACCACACTTGCTCTGCTTGTCGCCGCCGCTTATGGTCCCCGTCTGGCTGAAATGTGACGTGCCGACTCCCCACACTTCTCAACTGCCAGCTAATCAGTGGGCTTAGAGGTGATGTGCGCAAGCATGGCATCACTGACTGGGTGGCAGTGGTGATGTGTGAGAAGTTGGCATTTCAAATTTTAAGTCGGGGGGACCAGAAGTGGCAGGGATGGAGACTCATCACTGGAACCAGAATGACAAGAGCAGGTGAGTTTTTACTTACACACCGTGCCTGGCTATCAACCAGTTTTTTTTTTTTTTTTTTTTTTACAGGGCCAGAGAGCCATTTCAATCACAACTGTGAATTCTCAATACAAAGACCCTGGGCATAACCATAGGGAAGAAACTGTTGTTGATGTATCCTCTCTTCATTAACTTCTTACCTGGCTATGGGAAGCACGTTGGACCCAGTATACATCATTATAAAGAAGAATACTCCAGTGAGATAGAAACGAGGCAGCTGTGGGTTGTCCTGCATGATGTGATAGAGCAATATGGAAACCTTCTCTACCAGGATGGGGTCAAACGTCAGCAAAAGCTGGGGAATGAAATGGAAACACAACTGCTTCAGCTAAAGCAAATAAATCACAGCAGATGCTGAGAGGAAAAGTGTCAATGGACAATAAAAAAAAATGTTTAGAGCCAGTGATTATTTCTAAACCTTTTTTTTCATGTTTAGCATTTCATGTTTTGAGTAATGAAGGAAAGAGGAAGATGGGGTGAATTCAGCAAAACAAGTCTGGTCATCAAATGAAGTGTTACTGACCTGTGTGATGTGAGGGAGGCAAGTGTTATCTGACAGCAATCTCTTTATTTTAGGCAGTGGTCTGATAATGGCATTGTCTTGGTCCCTTAAGAACAAATAAAACATCAACACATTAATCATGTATTACTGCAACTAATTATGCAACACTATACAATGTTTTATACGGTAGGTACAATGGCTTACTCTGATAGTCAGATACTGCCATTCACTTGCCATGCCTAAGGTGACTGTAATGTGACCCTGAGGAGGTCCGGCTGGGTTCCGGCATGAGTGGCGGGATTCGGACGGACAAAAACTAGTGCATGCACTGATACTGGAGACCAGCTGGGTCCCCGCCTGGTCTCATTGTAGTCAGTGGAGTCTGGCGGTGCACTGGCCATAACCAGCTATGCCAGATACAATGAACTCCAGCAGGCTATTCTTCTGCCAGAACAGCCTGCCAGATACCTTAGCACATATGTGAAAGTAGCCAAAATAAACTAGTGACAGGGCCCTTAGCAAAACGCTAGGTCAATTTCTTTAACAGCAACAACTGAAATGGCTTTTCTCTTGCTCCCGCCAAGAATTATCCCCAAAGCAAAGAAAGGTTTGCTCCAACACAACAGAAATCATCAGGTCAATTATCCACCTCAATAAATGTAGGACAGATAAAATATAATAATGTATTTCAAGAAAGATATCCAGATCCCTTTCAAAGGAACAAATTAAGCAACAAAAAAACCTGTAGGAGAGAAGTTCATGTGATCACACTTCTACTATTAATACTATACTACAAGTTGTATTTTAGTGGAATTGGAAAAAAAATATGCGAATATATAAAAAAAAGTGACTTACTTGCTGGGAAAGTATCCACACATGGTTATAAGCATATTTAAGATAAGGGTGGCCAAATCAGTTTCATTCAGGACAGCTTGTCCACTTGCTAGCAGACACCATTTTAGTTGCGGGATGACCTGCAAGGGGCGCCAACCATCCATACCCTGGGCCCAACAGCGAGTTTTTGGGCTTAACACTCCTTTGGCCCAGAATTCTTGCATCTGGCAAAATAACAGTGGCATTCAGGTTTGCTCAAATACCAGAGTGTAGTCTATGCAAGATTACGCAAGAGGGAGGCTAGGCACAATTAATTACTAAGCATTTACAGTCAAGGACTGTTTTAATTAAAAGAAAATAAAGAGAAATGTTGTTAAAATGACATAAAATATGAAGGAACTTCACATTTTAGGAACAGGTGCACTTTTACCTCCACAAAGCTGTACGGACCACTCCTTTCCTTGTCAGCATTGCCAAAATACCATTCCTTCTCACTCTCCCTCTTCATATCAGGAGATGCCTCAATGACATTACTCTAGTAAAAGAATCAAAGACACAATTTTCAGACTTTCATATCTTTCTTAACATTGCTATACATCCTTTCTGCACTATTGATAGAAATGAGCGAGTTCTGTATCAAGGCAGATGTGATCACAAACTTAGACTGCCATTTTTACATAGTTCTTTAAATACATTCATCCATAGTACAAACTGGTTTTTGCTAAAACCAACAAAATGATGTGTAACTTACCTGAAGTGGAACCGTGGCTCTGCTGGTGTGAAGATGTGCTAAGGTAAGAAGATCAACCAGGATCCTAACTCCATTGGAGTCCATTACATCTTTCACATTTTTCTAGAATAATTATTCAGAAATCATTTGCAAACCATGTATTACTCATTGCACTTACTCAATGATGGGAATACAAATTGTCAGGCTGTGGAAGTTACTGAGAAGGCAGACAAATTGCTCTTCTACCTACCTTATTAAGAATCAGCTTGTTTAAAAATAAGATGAGCCTGTCCCTTTCCAGTCTATCAGTGCACTGAAAACAAGAAAAAAAGAATCTATGATTCAGGAGATCTTGGGAAGGGAAAATTCTGGGCTTCAAAGAACTGAACCTCCAGAGTTTACCCATGCTAAATATTTAAAAGGGTTTCACCAGGTTTTTATAAATTATCCCCTGTCCTATGGATAGGGCATAACTTGACAAGATAGCTAGTTATCCCCTATCCCTGGAGATAGCCGATCACTGTGCTCAGCTGTCATTGCTCTGCTGCTACAACAGAACAGGTGACTACTGTTGACCAATGTGTACATAAGATGATCATATGGCACTTACTAATATAGTCATTGTAGATATTCTGTGCCACTTACTATATTTCTTGTTGGGCACATCTTCTGTACGATCCGCATAAAGGTCCTGTCCATAAGATGGCCAGTGTGGGGTCATGTGACCAGATTCCTCCATTCTGACACACTGCACCTGCAATAACTCCCAGAGAAAATGCAGATGGCAGGTCCAGTGTATTTGAATGAAGGCGACATCAGATGGAGGTGATGTGTCTGGTCACATGACCCTCCTGAAAACATCTAGAATAGAGCATGTTTCATTGACGTAAAAAGAATGCCATGTGAATAACTCACAAGATAGGGGTTAGCTGAGGGTCCTACCGTCAGGACACTCACGGGTCCTGTTCCCCATGGTACTGCCCATGGAGAAATGATGGAGTGGCTGGGGGAATGTGTGGCCTGCCAGTCCATCAGGATGGGGAAATGGGACCCCTGTTCTTAGGTTCAGTGGGGTGGGGGTGGGGGGCTTCTCAGCGATCAGTTAGTTATCCCCTATTCTGTAAAACCAAACTAAACCCCTTTAATAATAATAATTTTAAAAGAAACTGACAACCATAGAAATTCTGGTGGACGGCATGGTGATACTCAAGTAATTCTTATAGGATCTATTGCATATAGTACATTTAAGTGAGATACCCTCTCAAGCATTCCAACAATGTACTTGGTATCTGTGAATGGCCCAATTTCTTCATGGCACCTGCCATACACAATTGCCAGGGCTTGTAAACATAAGCACTTCATGTTCACTTTTGGAGTGAGGAGGAATCGATGGTAGAGTTCATTGAAAAAATCATACCTACACAATAAAAAACATAAGGAAATGATCTTACTGTGAAGTAACCTAAATCCAAACAAAACATCATAAGTAATGGGTCCTTACGATTGTTTTATAACACTGTTATCCTCATTATCATCCTCCTCCAACAGCAATCGTAGGTAGTAGTCTCCTATTTTTATCTCATCAGCCAGACATTCATATTTCACCTTGAAAAAAAGAGACAGAACATATGTAAGATCCACATGAGAAGAGAGAATACAACTTCTGAAGGTCTGCAGCCATTAGTGCACACAGATCTCTATATGCAACACATATAAATTGGACTTCCCACTTAGAGCGGAGAGTAGCAAGCAACTATTCACATTCATGCAGTGTCCAAAGGAGTTCAATGACTTATAATGGGGTCTGTCAGGGTTCCAACCTGGTTTCTAAAGTTTTAGAGCTCATGTACATGACTGATCAGCCTGGGAAACACGGTCCATGTGTTGGCCCGACTGCGGCTCCCCTGAATTATACTGTCACTTCATATTTCATTGCGGATTTCTTGTACTGTACTCTTAGTTTGGTATAAGAGATCCACAAGATACAAACGGACTGTAAAACAATATGATATACTCAGTTCAGTTCATTGGTGCTGTGGTCGGACCGGGAGATCTGGCCAACACACAGACTGTTTTCCCAGCCGATCAAGGTCATTTGTATAAAACCTTTATCACACGACTGAAGTAGGCTCCAAATGGATGCCCTAACAGCAGTAAAGAAAAATAAAGACTTTTACGAATATACTTTCATTTTCTAAACTGCACAGATGCTCAGTTTCTGCTCCCTTCTCAATGGATGCTGAGACAGAGATATATGTTTTTATGTAATGGAAGTCGATGGTAAACATCTACATCAGAAAGGACACATTTCTTGGAAAAAGACCCTAATAGGATTGCAGTGATACCTCAAACTCCTGATAATTCCATGATATCACTGTTGAGCTTCCCAGTTCCCGATCAACATTAAATGCTCTCATTTCAGTTTCCAGCGTGTCTCTTAACTCCTCCCTCGTTTTAAAGTTCCAGATCAAGTTTGATCGAGCATGATCCTGGTGAAATCTTCAAAAATACAAGCAAGTCATGTAAGAATTATTATTGCAGGGGACAATCTGTAGTCAACTACTCTGGCATTTTTGATTTGATATTGATTTGAGTTTGATATCAGGTCTAATTCTGCAAGTCAAATACCCAGACTAAATAGGAGTATGAGTTAGAATTTTTGTTAGCAATCATTACATCAAAGTTGACTCTTGACTTCTTTGTAGAACTAGTGCTTATCACCCCATGTCCCATCGGAAAGTCTGTTGATCGTGGAGAACTTTCAAAAGAGATAATAAGAGAAATGCCTTTGCTGCCATCTATGCCTTCTATGTTGAACATTTAAACTTTCCCAGGGCACCCTTCAGGTCCTAACGACCATACCAATTCAACAAACAAACAAAACCCTTCCTACTTGTTTTTCTTTATGTCTTTCACAATCTATGCAATACATTTTCAATTGAGAAGTATCAGCACATCAGTTTTGACTCCCCATGTCTCCTGCCACTGGACTGAAAAATGTAGCATACAGTACTTTTTTTTCAGCTTCCCTCACAAGTCAGTGCTTTGTTTTAACCAAAATTAGCTATGGTATATAAAAAAAATTCAAAAGAAAATGTGAAATAATGTATAAAGTTTTGAAAATGCACACACGAAACTCATCAACATTTTTTTTCTTTCACCTGTAATAGAACAGATCCCAGTTGGCCTCTATTTTTATCCGTTGCCGTCTTTTACGAAGGATAACGGGTGTTTGGTTAATATTCTGAAAATATAAAAAACAAATTCTTAATGCAACTGTATGTAGATAGCCTATTTATGTCACCAGTGGCTCACTCCGATGAACAATCTAAAATTCGTCCACATTCTGTCCAACAAACATCGAGAAGTTTTTGAAAACGAAGTGCACCAAGATGGTGTCAGTGTGCAGTCAACTTTTCTCATGCACCCATATGGGAACATACACTTCTCTGCATTAACCACAAAATCGCACTGATTAATTGGCCCATGGACTGTAGTCAATATTCTGTCCAGGTGAAGTGCGCTCTACCCTCAGATTGAAAACAGATGTCAACAATTGGTCTTCTGTATGAGCCCTTGCCCCTTAAAGAGTTCTTCATATATAATGGATTATGCATAGATTACCATTTCCCAAGTAAACCCACCTGCTTAATACACATGTATCATATCTTTAACTATACCTACCCAGATAAGGGCACGTTCACATCAGCGACAGTAATTTGCATTGCTCTGCTCCATTAGAATTCAACACATAACGGTGCCGAAAAGACTGTTGGGGTCTGTTTGGTTTCCGTTCAGGTTCTTGTTTCTTTGTGGAAAAAAAGTCCTACATGCAGGACCTTTTGGTCCACTCTTTTTGGAATCTGTGATGGAAGCCCTAAATGGAGCCTCCAACACAGATGTGAACAAGCCCTTTGTAAAAGATATCTAGATACCTAAAAGACACCTGCGTAAAAGATGGTTGATTTCTTACATTAATATATAATACATTCACATAACTGTTTAAGGAAATTGCCTTTCAGATTTGCAGATATGGAAATCTGAAATACATTCCATTTAGAAGCTACTGCTTGTTTTCTATAGGGGGGCTTAAATTGTGCAGGTCTGCCACATATGCTAGAATTAAAAATTGTATTTTTGATATGGACAGAAGCTCCGCTTTTAATCAGAAACAGAGCCTTAACCAATCATGTTTATTATTCTCTTTTGCATACAGAATACACTATGACGCATATTTGTAATTATAACTGCTTTGTGCCGCACTGCATCTAGGGAAAGTTTACTCTTATTACATGAAATTATTGTACTACAAGAAAATTTAGATTAGCAATACATGTTCACAGGTGCATATCCATAAAGCAAGCATACAGAAAAATAATAAAAATATGGCTGCACAACATTTCACATGCAAACAACAGAACTAAGGAATGGGGATCATTCTAAATTAATGATCCCCATTCCTTAGTTCTATTGTTTGCATGTGAAATGTTGTGCAGCCATATTTTTATTATTTTTCTGTATGCTGGCTTTATAGATATGCACCTGTGAACATGTATTGCTAGTCTAAATTTTCTTGTAGTATATATTGAGGATAGCAGCCTCTTTTAGACTGAGCAACGCCCATCTGCCTGGGGCTTCTGAGCAGAGTATAAATGTAGCTGGTTCCTACATCGCCCTGAATATTGTAGGCTTAGGTAAATCCAAGAGAGGCAGTCTGTTAGTGTTAGGTACCCATCTGCGGAAGCCACCTTGACGCCTGGTAGACGGGCCGACACACGTTTGATCAAAAATGTGCGCAAAGAGCTTCTATTTTTTCAATTTTAATTTCTAGTAGTTAGAATACCACTTTAATTTAGAATGATCCCCATTCCTTAGTTCTATTTTTTGCATGTGAAATGTTGTGCAGCCATATTTTTATTATTTTTATGAAATTATTGTAGAGATTAAAATAATACAAACCACTCTCCATAAAGATTCTGAACAATGCTGGTAGACTCCGCGGCCTGCATAATTGTGGAAATTATGCACTATAATACAGGTTTTAAGCAAAGGGGTTTTCTGGGTTCAGGTTACTGATGACCAATGGGCTCAGAGTAGGCCACAGCTTTCAGATTGGTTGGGGTATGACTCTCTGAATCCCTATGATCTTCTTAAAGAGGCAGTGGCACACGTGTGAACACTGAGGCCGGGTCTAAATGGACACGGTCTGGTTAGTAACAGCAATATAGGATAATGCAACTTCATCCCATTCAAGTGAACAAGACAAAGTTGCAATACCTTGCCACAGCGAAGTAAACTGCGTGCAGGCAGATGACCAGTGTAAGCAATGAAGAGGCTACAGGAAGAATGCCGGGGTCACTTCAATCAGCTGATCGACAGTGGGTGCACCCACCGATCTGATATTGAAGGTCTAATATGAAGATAAGCCATCGCTATTCTAATCCTGAAAAATCCCTTTAAATCAGTTAAAATTGCAAACAGACATAAAGGCAGGCAACCACAGACACCACACAGATAATCCTGGAGTGCATGCAATACATGCAAATAATGTAATAATAATACTACTACTAATAGTGAAAAATAATTAGTAAAAGTACATGCAAAATAATACATCAGAAGAGTCCTATCGGATTCAGACGTTGCTGGTAGGAAATCTGAAACCTTTACATCACTTTATACCCTTCACCACTTACAGTAAACACAGATTACATCTGCTGATATTTCCAATAAGCAAAACAAAGAACAGAGCTATAAAGGGACAAACAGTACAAACACAGGGAAGACACAGACAAACTCACCATATTATTCCTGTCCTATTAGGAATGAATAGAAAATAAAAACAAGTGAAATACAGATTTAGAACGCAGACTGGTATTGACAGCACCCTAAACAGCCATGTATGTTGTGCATAAGTCACACAACATTCAAGCTTTAAAGGGGGTTCTCCAGTCACATAACGAAGCTTTCATATCAGCCCAGATTACCCAAAACACTGCATGTCAGCACTTCCCTTCCCCCATTGTCATCATCACTGCATTCTGACAGGATGTTGACATGCAAGGCTTTCTGTTCCACCTAACATGGGGAGGTGTAGGGGGGCATGACTACTGAAGAAGGAACAGGAGTCAGGTGGAATAATCCTTGAGAAGCTTTAAAGAGCAAAACATTCTGGATTTTGTTAGCAAACCAGTAGGACGCAGAGGAAAACAGAAAGTTCTGCTTGCAAACATCCTTCCAGAACGCAGTGATGCAGAGAACAGGGGAAGTAAAGTGCTGACATTAAACACAGGTATATGGGGCAAAATATTCAGTGTTTGGAGTACTCTAGACACATGACAAAATTTCATTATGGAACTGGAGAACCCCTTTACACTTCATCTAAAGGGACAGTTTACCTCTAAAATCTTCTGACATGTCACATGCAAGACATAACCACTGTTTTCACATTCAGAGACCTCTGCGTCTCTAGTTTCACTGCTTTGGACTGTAATTAAGGTCTCTATTGGTGAGAGTCAGGGAGCCTTCCCATAGATGACATCTTCTGACAAGTCCTAAGCTGGTATTACACCAGCAGATGAGGCAGACGATTGTCAGGAAAGAAGCATTCCTTCCCGTCAATCACCAGCACGCCAGTGAAAGAGACTGCTGCTATTATATGCAGCAATCTCCTCCGGGGTATGGGGAGGAGCGATCGGTGTCACCAAGGTGTCCCCATACAGAATCATTATTTGCCAGCAGCAGACTGTGATTAGATGACACGATCTGCTGATGATCTGATGATTTTTTAACCTAAAAAATTATGTCAGAAGATGCTAAAAGGAGAACTTTCCGTTTAAATCTACTAGAGAGTGAAGCAACATAAGGTCAGAACACAAAACAATACAATAACTAGACAAGTTTCACCACACATTTTTGTAGTTTGAATTCCACATTTAGAGATATATGATTGGGTATACCATGAACCAGAGGAATCATTTGATGACTGCATCCACTATATAGCTTCCCACTGTAATTATTAATGGGGTACTCTAAACACCTTGATGAATAAAGCTCATTCAAATATTTGCACCATTGGGTTAAAAGAAGTACTCCCGTAAAAATTGGGTTCACACTTCCTCTTCTGCATAACGGAAACCAGATGGATCTGTCATGCTGGCTATAGACTTTATTATGACAGAATGCATAATGGAATGCCTCTAAAGGCATTCCGTCATGGAATTGCATTATGGTCCGTGGTAACAGAATCCAAATCGCAATTCAACACGTACCCGAACTTCAGAAAACTGAAGTTCGCTCATTACTAATATCCACATAAAAGGAAGGCATGCAATCTTAAAGGCTATGTACGGACACCTTCTGGGGGAATTTTTTTATTATTGTATTTTACCCATTTTGGGATAATAATTTCTTCAATCGGTCTTTATTAAAAACATTCAGTCGCTCTGTCACAAAGGTTTAACTGTCTAGCTGTGTGAATCGTACTTTCACTTTCAATTTGTATTCGACATCTAATAAACCTTCTCTCTAAATTACTAAAAGCTCATAATCACTTATTTAAAGAGAGTCTGTTATCACTATATGACCATATACAGTGCCCAGGGGCGGTGTTCACTGTGTAGGAGCCCAGGCTGCTCTGCCTTCTTTCATGGTTACTCCTCCCCAGCCTTGACACAAGGGAATAGGAGGGCAGGCAAAGGCAGAGGCTAGGGAGGGCACTTGCGAATTAAAAAAATGCCCCCAAAAGTGTACATAGTTAATATTAATATAATATTCATTCACAATTTGAAAGCTGCCAGCCCAAATACCGAGTAAACAAACGATGTAAACGTCTTTACAAACAAGGTGCTTTTTTTTACAGAAGAGCACTCAGAAATTAAAGGGAAATTCGGAGTTAATACAAGGGGGTGTCTTGTACATGATCATAATCTCTGATCATTGTGAAGAGCAGTTACTGGGAGGACCTGTCCTGTATCACAAAGACAACCCATTAATTTGAATGGCAAGAAGCAATGTACTTTCACACAATTTAATTTAATAGAGAACAGTGTAACTAGCAAATTTGTAAATCACTTCATTTAAACAATTTGCCTGCATCCACCTTAAAAAAAAGCTGTAAAGTCGTGGCCACTAGGGGTCTTACGTCCACCTAATTTGCAGTCCACTGCCTGTTGTCAGGCAAGATCCGTCCCTGATAACAGAGACTCAGGAGATGGCTGAGTGGAAATGGGGGGCGTGTCAGAGCAGGCTGAGATTGTGAGCCTGATAAAACAACTACTTCTACACTGCTTCTGAAGAGCTGAGAGGCCCCTGTGCATCAGTTATGCACATTTGGCATCTGTTTGAGTCATTTCCGTCTCAGATCCATTTTCTAGAAAGAAAAAAATACTGCATGCAAGACCATTTTTCCATTTAAGATCCGTTTTCACAAATGGCTCAAACGGATGCCAAATGTGCATAACTGATGCACTGTTTCTTTTTTTTTTTTTGGTCTGTTCTTCTGGATCAGAAGAACGAAAAATGAAACAGCGATGTGGACTCTCCTTAAATGTGATTTCTGCCGTATCAACTTTCTGAGCTCAGTAGAATTAAACAAACATAGTGGGAAGTATGGAAAAGAATGGCACAGTATTACAGTGCTGGCATAAGGGAGACGCTCCCTGTTCCTGCGTGTAATGCATCTAGCTGTGCAGCTGCAACAGGGCATAATATGGTTGAAAAAAATATTAGGGAAGCCCAAACATAACTGTTCCTTCACGGTTACGATTGTACAAAGAAGCACTGCTTTTATGCAAACTTCTTTTGAAAACTCTCCTGTGTTGGTGCTGCAGAGGAACTGAACATTTTAGCTACAGGTATGTTTTCCAACAGATTACAACTGATCAATGAAGGGGGAAAGGGGTTAAAGGGGTTCTCTGGGCTTTTGATATTGATGACCTATCCACAGAATATTAGATCGGCGGGGTCTGACACCCGACAATCCCGCCAATCAGCTGTATGAGGAGACGGCACATGCCATCTCCCGTCTCTCTTTCTGCCGCTGCTATGTTTATGGCAAGCAGGAAGAGAGAATGGAGATGCTGATCTAAAATTGATAATGCTGAGCTTGCTCATCGCTATAACTAGGTAGAGTTGAATTAAAATATACTAGTGGCCCTTTCTACTACATCTAGTTAGACTTAGGTTATTGTGTCATATGCAGATTAAAATGCAAGTAGAAAACATAGGGGAGGGGTTAAATAAAATCTTAATTATACTGCGTTCTTACCTCTTTCTGTGCAATTCCCATTCGATCCCTCCAGTGCAACAAAACCAAGTCAACTTTTTCCTTGGCAAATTTTTCAACCTCTTTAGCAGCTTTCCCAGCTAACCTTTGCCATTCTGGAACTTTGTTAAATTTGCCGTACTGGTCCTGTTGAATAATGAAATAAAAAAAATTAATATATTCCCAATGTATTAAAGCCAAACTACTTGCAGTAACCAGTTTTGAATTTTTGCAGCTAGCTATTAGGGAGACACCAGGAAAATGGATATATTGTATTATGCCTCGTAAACGACCTGAGGGGATGGTGTGCAACAAAGGGATACTCCTTATGCACCGCCCCATCAAGGCCGAACCTTAGGCATAACATGGTGTATCGTACTTTTTCTGGAGTGCTGCTCAAATGATTAACTGAAAAGGTAAAATGTATGTTGGCTTTGAAATGGGGCCCTGAAAAGTACAAAAAGGGCACTTAAAGGGATGATAAACCTAGAAATGAATCATAAAAGTAACCAAGAAATATAATTGTCTTTACATTTTCTCAGTCTGCAGGATTTTCTGCATGCTCCTAACAAATAGTCTTCTAGAAATCCTGCACAGAGCACAGGAGATCATGCAGATCTTGATCATCTACAGTTGATGGTCCACTGAGGGTTTAAGGGCTATGGACACCTTCTGGGTATTTTTTATGATTGCATTTTACTCATTTTGCACTAAAATCACCTTTTCAGTCATTTTTGAGATACAAGGGTTACAAAAATTAGTTTGTCTGCAGAGTATCACTTCTCTGTGATCTTTGATAAGAGTTTAGTTATAATGAGTGTTTTATGAGGTCAAGAGATCAAAGAGAAGGCTTCATATGATAAGTCAGCTGACAGGACTAAGAAGTGATTTGCTGCAAACAGACTGATTTTTTTAACCTTTCTATCTCAAAAACAACAGAACATTTAATAAAGACCAATTGAAAATAATATTTTTTGCCCCAAATGAGAAAAAAAGCAATCATAAAAAATGCCCTGAAGGAGTCCATAGCCCTTTAATGTTTTTCCTTTACAGCAAACGGGGCGGAGAGGCAAGGCTGCTGTTCCAGCAGTTGTCTAACATCCCGATATAGTAGAGTGAGGAAGAAAAGGGCACCATGGCTGAGCTCCTGGGACACAAGATTTCATTATATTTCTCAGCTTTAATTATAAAATGAGACAAAACAGGATATACAGAGAAGAGGAGATGAAAGGAGGAAGTGCCCTTTTTTGATTTTTGCGCATTTTCTGCGTTAGTATTATTTTAAGGATTTTTGGGTTAAAATACTGTGAATAATTGATGCCATCAGCTTTTCACCCAATAGCATGACAAAAATAGAAAAGGCTTGGGCATGAGCTTTGTTTGAATGATTAGATGAAAGGTCTGAAGTGTGTTGCTTCAGAGGATTTTTTACAGACTTGATCCTCAGAAAAGATAAACGTGTGATCAATAACCTCTATGTTTGAAACATAAACAGATAACATCTGGTTTACAGGTAACGCTCTTTTTACATTGTGTCATTTATATCCACTGACCATATGCCACTGCAGACGTTAGATGGATCAATGGGACCTAGATTACACCAACTGATGCCGAGTGCTCTTTTGGTCCCCTTCTGGCGACATCTGCCATGGCTTCCATGGAATACCATAACAGAGTGCAGTAATACATGCAGAGACATCCACTAAATAAACGTATACCATACCGCAAGGTATCCTTTTTTTACAAGGGAAAATACAGGGAACAGATGCCACTCAATGGCATCTGATTTATGAGTGTGTTTAAAGGATGCACCAGGAGTTTTCCCACCACACATGGTAAACAGAGAAAAAAGACACAATGTGAAAAAGTCTAAAAGAACCCGCGTTCAAACAACAGGTTGCTGTGGCTGTTTCAGTGTGCTGTACATACACACTGCTCTGACTGGCTGCTTGGCGTTGCATTAGCTTGTGTCCAGAGTGCACATATAGAACAGATGTAAATACTCTTGCAAAACTTACAGAAGCAATTTTCAGATTATCCCTGATGTGCATTCGGTCAATATCTTTTTCTGGAACAGGATCCTTACTATCCAGGTATGCCAGCAAACCTGGGGGCTGGGATTAAAAAAAAAATAAAATCAGTACATTAAGGCTTCATGCACATGAAAGTATTTTGTTTCTGTGTCCATTCCGTTTTTTGCGGATTGGATGAGGACCCATTAATTGCAATGGGTCCCCAAAAAACCAGGACAGCACGCCATGTGCTGCCCGCATCCGTATGTCCGCTCTGTAGTACCGCAAAAAATATAGAGCATGTCCTATTCTTGTCCATTTTGAGGACAAGGACAGGCATTGTTACAATGGATCCACAAAAAATGGATGCAATACGGATGCCAAAAGGACATCATCCATATTTTTTTGCGGATCAGTGTTTTGCAGACCGCAAAACACATACGGTTGTGTGAATGTAGCCTAAGAATCATAAATTTTCATATTCTTTTATTTAGCTTTAGGAAAGAAATAGAATTTTACTTGCGCCAGCATGCTTAAAGGATCTGTTTTTGAAATCAACATGGCTTACATGTTCCCCCAACTATTCCCCCAAAACTTTTGGAATTCTATATGCTAATAGAGATGTCCAAAGGGACACAGACCAGCTCTCCGATACATGAGCAGTGTCCACATCAGTGCTCTAATGCTGTCCAATCGTAGAGTGATGCAGAAAAACAGCATGACTTCATGACATATACTGTAACTAATCTCACGAGACCAGGTTGTGGGAAGACAGGCTCCCAGTCCTCTGCTTTGAACGCTGCCGAACATTGGAACCTGGTCATCTCATAGCCTGGTCTCACAAGATAAGTTACATCACACCAGATCATACTATGCCTCTGAATTGCTCTGACCACTGTCCTCTATCACTGTCAGAGCAAGGCTGTAGATGCCACCCACAGAGCACAGCTAGTCTACACCACATTGGGCCATAGTTTTCTATTCAAACAAGCATCTACAGTGCCAAAAGGTATTGGAGACCAAAACTACAAAACTGGGGGACAGATCGTGTTGACAGTGTCAAACTGTACAGGGACACATGCAAGTGTCAATTTATTCATACTTTTCTAGGACAAATAACCAAGGACAGGAAGAGAAAAAAAAAAAAAAAAAAAAAAAAAAAAAGAGTCTAAAGAGTCTGATCACTGGGTCCTGAGTCTCCCAACTGAATGGAGCCATAGTCAGGCATGCACGCTGCAGCTCCATTCATGCTCTACGAGACGGAATGAGACAGATAGAGATAGCCAAGTACAGTACTCGTCTAGCTCCGTCAGATTTTCATTACACAAATATTGTCATTGATTAAACAGCACAACTGTCGCATGCCCACGGTTTAAGAAACTCCTGATAAGTGATTGAAAATTGATATAAGAAACTAATGAAAAGCAACTTTTTATTGGTTTTCAGCACAATTTTTACATCTAAACATTGTTCTCATTTTTAACTTACCAAAATGCGCTTCAACAAATGTAAAGATGTCATGTTATCTGCAGTCCATAGGCCAACTAAGTGTCTGCTAAGCTGTCTGGGAGGAGAAAAAGTAACACTATTTCATTGCTTAGTTCTAAACAAATAATACACCATATCTATGGTGTGTTTTAAACATGTTACACATATGATCTAGTTTGCCACCAATTTGGTCTGACCTTCATTCAACAATACAAAATGGGACAGACATTGCAAAGAACAGCTTTTACTCCGACGCACCCAGAAATCTGTACATTATGTGCATGGTTCATTATTTTAAGAAACGAGCATTAGTTTATATCATGCTACAGGGAAAATCTTTTGCAAGGCAGGCCCTTCAAGGCTAGTTTAAATGGTCACAGAGTTTTCAAAAATTTGAGACATATCAAAAGTTTTGATCAGTGGGGATCTGAGTGCTGAGATCACCACTGATCGCCAGAACGAGGAGAAAGTAGTACTTGCGTATCGCGCTCTCTCTTCTCGCTGCAGGAGACAGACTCAAAAGATGTTTATGGGCCCATCTTAATTCCGTCCTCTGCAGCGAGGAGAGAGCACTTCTCTCATTCTTGACATGTCAAAAGTTTTGATCAGTGGGGGTCTGAGTGCTGAAATTCCCACTGATCGTTAGAACGAGGAGAGAGACATGCTTGCTTATTGCACGGTCTCTCCTCTGCAGAAGACAGGCTTAATAGAAGTCTATGGGTCCATCTCAATTCTATCTTCTGCGGGGAGCAGAGACTGCGAATTATGTGATGATTTCTCTCGTCTTGTTCTTGACATATGAAAAGTTTTGATCAGTATGGGTCAGAGTGCTGAGATTCCCACTGATTGCTAGAACAAGGAGAAAGAAGTGCTTGCATATCGCGCTCTCTCTCTCCTCGCTGCAGAAAACAAGCTCAGTAGAAGTCTATGGGCTCATTCCAAATTCCTTTATCTGCAGCTAGGAAAGAGAGAGCGCGATATGTGAGCCCTTCTCTCGTCTCGTTCTTGACATCTCAAAGTTTTTGAAAGCTCAGTGATCCTTTAAGTATAATTAATATATTGGCAGAAATAATACATAAACTCACCGGTTTGTGAGCATTCTTTGATCAACACTTATTGTAAACATTGCAGTGTGCAAGTGTCGAGGTAAGGCACCTTCACTGAGAGCAAGTTCCTGCATTTTTGTTGCAATTTCTTTGTCTGCTTCCTAGAGAATAAAAAGGATATCACTGCAATAATTTATTACATTTTGAGCCATGAAAACTGTCTTGCCACTAAAATGATCACGCTTATGTTTGCGCCAAGTGAGAATTAAGAATAATTGGGACCCACACCTATAAGACAATGGGGGCATATCCTAGCGATATGCCCCCATTGTCTAAGATGGGACAAAACCTTTTAAGCAACAATTATGTTCATTTATGAACATTTGTGCACACATGGAAATGGCTAAAACAGATGCTAAATGTGCATTAATGAGCATAACGGATGCTTTACATGATCCGTTTTTTTTCTTTATTTTCCTGTTCCTTCTGACATTCTTCTCAGACTTAGTAGTAGCTCCAGTGATCTGCTTTTTGGCGTTTAAAGGCTACAGACAACCTTGGGGCAATTTTTTGCAATGATTGCATTTTAGTCACTTTGGGCTAAAAATTATTTTTAATTTGGTCTTAAATAAAATTGTTCTGCCGTTTTTAAGATACAAGGGTTAAACATCTGTTTGCTGAGTATCACTTCTCAGTATAGTCAGCTAAGGCTACTTTCACACTAGCGTTTTTTAATTCCGGTATTGAGTTCCGTCATAGGGGCTCAATACCGGAAAAAAACACTTCCGTTTTGTCCCCATTCATTGTCAATGGGGACAAAACTGGACTGAAGACAATGGAATGCTCCTGAAAGCATTCCGTTCCGTCTTAAGACCGGAGAACAAACCACAGCATGCTGCAGTTTTCTCTCCGGTCCAGGCATCCGCACCAAGACGGATCCGGAATGACCCCCCATGCAAGTCAATGGGGACGGATCCGTCAGGTGTGACCACAATGGTAAACGGATCCGCCCTCCATTGACTTTCAATGGAGTTCAGGACGGATCCGTCACCTACACATACAGACATACACACACATACACACAAACACATACATACTTACAAACTCCAGGCAGGCAAGCAGGCCGCACGTCTTCACGCCCAGGGGGCGCGCAGCTATGACGATTCCCTACAGCGCCCAGCAAAGGGCACTGTGGGGAATCGTCATAGCTGCGTGCCTCCTGGGCGTGAACACGTGCAACCTGCCTGCCTGAAGTATGTAAGTATGTATGTGTTTATGTATATGGTTCTGTGTGACATGTGTGGGTCCGGAACGCGGTTCCGGCCCCACACATGTCCCTGCGGCAGTCCGGATCCGGCGGCACCCTTCACCTGCCGGATTCAGACTGCCGCTAGTGTGAAAGTAGCCTAAGGCTCATGTGCAGTTTTATCTCTGATCTTCTGACCTCATAATGAATCATTATAGCTCAATTCTTATCAAACTGAGATGAGGTCAGGAGAACAAAGATCAGGCTTCCCATGAGTTGACTGTACTGCGAAGTGATACTCTGCAAACGGACAGGTTTATAACCCTTGTATCTAAAAAAAAAAGAAAAAGAAAAAAGAAAGTTGAAAATTTTATAATAAAGACAAATTGAAAAAAATATTTTTAGCCTAAAATGAGTAAAATGCAATAATTAAAAAAAATGCCCTGAAGGTGTCCATAGCCTTTAAGGTTAAGGCCAAGCTATTGCTCTGTTGACCCAATTATTTTATTTTACTAGCAAGCTGCCAGTTTTCCTGATTATTTCACCATTGATAGATGGATTGCACAGAGGGGTTTAAAGGGGTTGTGCCACTAATTTAAATGTATCCCGCCCAAAAGATTTCTCTGTTATATCACTTTCACCAAATACCACCATTTATTAAAAGGGTTGTCCAAGTTCTTTGTATGTTTCTAACTAGTCAAATATAACAGCTTTGCCATACACTTGTGCTTCCAAAGCTGCTGGTTTCCCATATTTCACTCAGGGTCACATGACATGTGATGTCAGCTTATCTCCCTGCTCTGCTAAAGTTCGTGCACAAGCAGATAAGAGTCGGACAACCCCTTTAAGAACTGCCGTATTCTAAAGTTATGTCAGGACATAAGGCATGATGGGACAGCAGACACAATGAACCAAGAAATAGGATTCAAGCATTGGGAAATAAGAGAAAACTGCAAATGAGGTAAATATGGAAAAAAAAACTATTCAAGGAGGAATGGGAGTAATTGATGAAAATACACTTTAGAGTCAAGAGTACTTTATGGCACAATTCCTTTAATAGGGTGCATCTAGGGCAGGGTGCACAACTTTTTCTGGTTGGGGGCCACACTGTCAGACAGAAGAAATTTTAGGGGCTGAAAATAAAAGTTAAAGGAGTAATTACCAACTGAAATACTGTATTTATGGCATATTGTACATACAGTATATACTATATATGTCTGGTTACACCTCCAGGATTCCCATCTAATGGGAGAACACATGAAAATGTATGTGAGAAGTCACAAGACATAGACATACATGTCTGCCACCAGATGGTTGGGGGCCACACAGAATGATATTGAGGGACGTATGTGGCCTGCGGGCTGCAGGTTGTGCATCCCTGATCTAGGGAAAAGCAAAGGCTAGCCACTGGGAGAGGGTCACCATTTCTGGGAATGTAGTTCTGTGTAGTCAATCTGGAGTAGAACAAATGTGTGCCTTCACAGAGAGAACCAGGGGCAATGGTACCAGCCCTGCCTATGGATTTGGGGGGCATAGACAAGTAGCTTATACATGCATATCATAAAATGACTTGGGGGGGGGGGACGTAATAAATGTACCATGTGGTTCACTCTTGGCTTGTGTATTTTCTTAGATTAAACTGGATTATCATCCTTCTCTGATTGTTTATGATTTATTCTTGCTGGATTTTAAGATGTGGCTTGATGTTTTATGCGGGCGCAGCTCATGTGCTGAGTTATGCCTAGTGTAGTGCATTTCCATGTAAATGCCTGCATCATACACCATATGATTGCTTATAAGACATAACAACGTATCACAATAAACCCAACAACATAGTAGATGATGCAACAATAATTTTCTACTTAATTATTCAAATCCATAAATATTTAATCTGAGGGATTAAAACAGCAAGTATTGTCATATATTATAGTACTGATAGACTTACTTCTATGATAGCCTTCATTACTAAGCCAGCTCCTTTTACAATAGCCATGGAAGGGTGCTACAAAAATGCAAGAACAGTTCATTTTAACAGGTTTCAAAATTAACAACTAAAATATTTAATGGATACAAAAATAGTCTGTGTGAATAGACTCTGTATGTGGTCATACATGTCAAAATCAGCCAAACCTGTCTCAGGCCCTGCAAACCTAGTGGATCAATTCTGCCTGTTCCATTAAAGTGTACCTCCAGTTATATATGCTGCCACAATGCCTCACCAATTGCACCACCAGAATTTCCTGTTGTATCCCCGGCCTTCAAACCTCTGGCAGTAGCCATAGTGGCATACATAACTGGAGGTACAGATAACCCATACAATTGTGTTTTCTCCCATTACAGTGATCTTTATTCCCTGGTGTGTGCTCAAATACCTTATTACAAGGTTAAAGGGTTTCTGTCACCAGTTTTTTCGGTATGAATCAGGCTGACATTAGAGATGTGCTAATGTCACCTGATTCCAAATATATATCTGTTTTATTTACTGGTGCCCCCATTTTTATATAAAACGAACTTTTATTTTATGCTAATAAGGCTTCTAGGTGCAAGGGGCGTTACCTCTGCTCCTAGAGGCTCTGTTGATTGACAGGCCCAGGCAGAGAAGAAACACTCCATTCACCATAGCTTGCAAGGACCTTCAATGATGTCATGACCATGTAATCAGTCACATGGTTTAGGAGGAGACAGGCTGTTTGTGTGATCCTAACCATGTGACTGATCACATGGTCATGACATCATTGAAGGTCCTTGCAAGCTATGGTGAATGGAGTGTTTCTTCTCTGTCTGGTCCTGTCAATCAACAGAGCCTCTAGGAGCAGAGGTAATGCCCCTTGCACCTAGAAGCCTTATTAGCATAAAATAAAAGTTCATTTTATATAAAAATGGGGGCACCAGTAAATAAAACATATATATTTGGAATCAGGTGACATTAGCACATCTCTAATGTCAGCCTGATTCATACCGAAAAAACTGGTGACAGAAACCCTTTAAAAATCTGAGCTATAAACTACAGAATCATCAAAGTACCTGAAAGAGTTTGAAAAGTGTTCTACCATTTGATGCTACCATCTCAAGCAGCATATCAAACTGCTGCCCTTCTGTTGTCTCGCTGTAGGGTGCGCAAAGGGCAAATGTGAGGAAATCCAAGAGTGAGCTGATAACCAAAGCTCCAGTCCCATAATTCTAAATCAGAAAAAATAAAAAAAAGAATGACACAACATTCACTCAAAAATCTCAACATCAAATAAATCTGTTAATTCTGAAACGTCACAAATAGTTAATGCCAAAGGGTATTATGGAGGCAGAATTTCATATATTTGCCATACATTTTCTTGTGATTTTGGAATGCTAGACTTGGTTGAGATATTCAGATTTCTGGTCCAAAGTTCCAGGTTGTGCTAATTGGTGCATATAGCAGTTACCTAACAACAGCATACCCTTCGCCAAAAATGAATGGAGCTGAGCATAATACCAAGCACAGCCGCTGTACAATGTATGGCGCTGTGCTTGGTAAGCTGCGAGAAGGTAGCGGCGCTCACAGGAGCATCGGAACCTTCACAAACAGCTGATCGTCAGGGGTTTGGGGTGTCGGACTCCCACCGATCAGATACTGATGACCTATCCTGAGAACAGGTCATCAGTAGTAAAATCCTGGAAAACCCCTTTAATATTTCTGGATTAGATATATTCTGCAATGCTTACTTACCACATGAGAATTAAATTTTTCTAGTAAGTTTTCCAGAAACTTTTTGGAAGAAAGAAGGGATGCTTTGTTCAGCTGCTCTTGCCTTAAGTCATAGTCATCATGCATTGGCTGGAAATGAAAAAGAAAAACATTGGGCATGGTAGAGGCAGAACATTTAATATGAGAAAAAAACAAGAGCCAGTCTCAATTATGTAAAACCTACAAAGTAGAACTCCACATAGTGTATATTCTTCAAACACAAATTCTAGTATGTGTGTAATATAGCTTTGGGTGGAATTTGCTTTTTTCAGTTCAGTTTCATTTTGTGCAGTGTAACAAAATGCACGCAGAAACCATCAGTTAACAGCCACTGTTACTTGTTCCATCTGTAGTCACAGCAAATGATTTGCACCTGCTCACATCTGTGGGAATACTGATTATAGATGGCAATTTGCATGAGAAAATATTTGGCTGAATGCTCATCTCTTCCTATCCCCTCAATGACATGCATGCATAGCTGAGCATGAATGTGTTGTGAAAGGGAGAATGGAAGTAAGCCGCTGCCAGAACCCCTTGTGGTGGCCTATCTACCCAAGAACAAAAGAAATCCATCATGTTCAACCCTTCTCTTGCCCAACATCAGATATCGAGGGAGAGTTAAACAGCCCCTAAACACATTGGATAGTCTGCTGGTCTTGCCGAAAATGACTGGTTCAACCGATATACATGTAATGTTTATGGACAACTTAAAGGCTATGAACACACACAGACTGCTGGAACTTGCAACTAACTTGGTAGTAGGATTTCATCCACAACATGATGAGTCTCACAGTATGCTACAGTCTGTAATTAGCAGATCTATTTCTCTCTTTCCCTTATGTATAAAGTCCATTATTTGTAGACAAAATAGATATTTCTGCTGATAACGTTAGTGCAGATATCTACAGTCAGAACCATGGTGGTATAAGCAGGATATAGATCTCATTACTGACAGCTCTCACTTCATGCACTCTCTTCTGAATACAGTATTGTGTGCGCTCTCTTCTGAGTACAGTATCTGTGTGTGCACTCTCTTCTGAATACAGTATGGTGTGCAGTCTCTTCTGAGTACAGTATCTGTGCGTGCACTCTCTTCTGAATACAGTATTGTGTGTGCACTCTCTTCTGAATACAGTATTGTGTGCAGTCTCTTCTGAGTACAGTATCTGTGTGTGCACTCTCTTCTGAGCACATTATGTGTGCGCTCTCTTCTGAGTACACTATCTGTGTGTGCCCTTTCTTCTGAATACAGTATTGTGTGCAGTCTCTTCTGAGTACATAATGTGTGAGCTCTCTTCTGGATATAGTATGTGTGTACGCTCTCTTCTGAATACATTATTGTGTGTAGTCTGTACAATGAGCGGTCACTTCTCCCCACATATTAGTATAGTGTGATGATTTAATGAGTGAATAAGACCACATTCAGTCGTGGTATTGCGGATTCGCAATACCACGGATGCTGCCCAGCGTGTGTTCCGCAATTTGTGGAACACATGGCCCCCCCTGTTCTATCTTTTGTGCGAAGTCGCAGCACGGAGCCGGCTCCGTGCTGCTGCTGCTCGCTCTCATTGAAGTGAATGGGGCCGCATTTATTCCCCAAAATTGCGGAATTGATGCGGACCCATTTACATGGTCGTTTGAATAGGCCCTAAGACACACAATGCTATGTACAGCAGAGTGCATTTGTTCAGTGTCTACCACAGGTCACAATAGCGCCTGTGCAAGCATCATAGACACCTATTCAAGCCATTTTACTCCCTGGAAAAAGACTTGTGTGTATTTTTCTGCATGGTCTTTTTCTAGTCAGGAATACTGTATAAGCAGCCTGCCAGGTCCCGCACACAGGAAGCCCCGCCCCTTCACGGACATCTCCACGCTAAATAGCACATTATGTGTACAGGACCTGTGGTGATGTCACAGTCATGTGATCAGCCACATGTGTGGGATGAGTAAAGTGAGTTCCTGAGGCTCCGTGTAGCACTTTACTGGGTATGAACATTCCTTATTGGAGCATGTGTACTATCTAAAGCAAGGCTATGTAAGCATGTTGTGTTTGCGGTCAGTACCATGTAGCAGAGCTGTGTTTGCTTTGGACACCAAGTAGGAGAGCTGTGTTTGCAGTCAGCACCGTGTAGGAGAGCCGTGTTTGCTGTCAGCACCATGTAGTAGAGCTGTGTTTACAGTCAGCACCATGTAGCAGTGCTGTGTTTGCCCTGGGCACCATGTAGTAGAGCTGTGTTTGCAGTCAGCACCGTGTAGCAGAGCTGTGTTGACAATATAATGCTGTGTTGATCTGTGGTTGTTGAACCACAGGTCGTTGGACCCCCTGTGCCTTCCATTCATCCTCAGCTGCTAACATACATCACTCCATTCATCTCTGATCGCACCCCCCCTCCATTCATCCTCCACTGCAATAATACATTTTTACATGCTGCCACTGTCATCTCTGATCACCCCCCCTTCCATTCATCTTTGCTGGTATAATACATTATTTACATGCTGCCACTGCCATCTCTGATCACCCCCCCCCTCCCACTTTCCTTCCATTCATCCTCGCTGGTATAATACATTATTTACATGTTGCCACTGTCATCTCTGATCACACACCGCCTCCCCCCAATTCATCCTCCCTGGTATAATACATTATTTACATGATGCAACTGCCATCTCTGATGGCTTCTAACATCCATCACTGCTAGTGTCATCTCTGCTCGTAACCGTGCCCCCGACCCCATGTGTCTTCCATTCATCCTCCCCCGCTATATTATATTAGTTACATGCTGCCACTGTCATTCATCTCTGATCGCACTCCCCCTTTCACCCATCCTCCATATTACATCAATTCCATGCTGGCCAGTCATCTCTGATCGCACCTCCCTCCAGTGCCTTCATCCATCCTCCCCTTGCTGGACATCGATGCACACACCATCTGCCCCTGGTATGTCAACGGTGTCAGGGAGAAATAACCCACAAAGCTGATGCCAATAGGATATAAAATCAACAGTTTGACAGCAGTATATATGCTGTGACAAGAGTGGCCACATCGCTCTCATTAGCATACAATGTATATGCTAAGGAGAGTGACGGCCACTCTATTAGCAATAAAATGGCAATGCTAATGTCAGCACCAGCCAGTGATATGTTTTACAGCCTCTAATACACATTTCAGGGCTGATAATGAAATTACAGACGCCTGGGATGTGTATTAGGGGCTGTATAACACACCGCAGGCTGATGCTGTAATTAGCAGGGAGAGCAGTGCGCGCTCCCGGTGGAGGCATAAGGAGTTACAGAGAATCCGTAATCTGACGAATTCTCTGTAAATTCATTGAGAACAGCCTGCTGTGCATAGGTAGCACAGCAGGCTGTAGAATAAAAATGAAAAAATAGACAAATGGAACCAATTGTAGAAATGATTTTCTCCATAAAATATATTTATTAGTGTAAACATTTATTTTTTTTTTACAAAGGTGTACATAGCCTTTAAAGAGGTTCTCTGGGAATAAAGAAAATTAAAAAAACCTAAATATTACTTTATTATAAATATATTCCCAAATACCTTTCATTAGCTATATTGGTTCGTTTTGTCTAGGGAGCAATCATTAGGAGAAATAAAATGGCCGCCGTCCTATTAGTACACACAAAACCTGTCCCAGTCACACAGCAGGACAAGTTACTTCACAACACTGAGCTAAAAGGCTGCCTCATCCTCCTCTCTGCTTTACTTGTCAGGGATTATGAATGAGTATCCTAAATACAGGTGATAAGATCTTACAACTGATTCTCTGAAGGAAAGGAGCTCATTAAAAGACGAAGTACAGAGAGGATGGACAGGAACTCCATTCCTACAGAGATTCGTCTGAAGCTCATATTAAACTGTATTCAGGATCATAATCCCTGACAAGTACAGCAGAGAGGAGGATGAGGCAGCTCTTTAGCTCAGTGTTGTGAAGTAACTTGTCCTGCTGTGTTATTAGGACAGGTTTTTGGTGTACTAATAGGACAGCGGCCATCTTGTTTTTCCTAATGATTGCTCCCTAGACAAAACTAGCCATTATAATTAATGAAAGGTATTTGAGAATATATTTATAATAAAGTATTATTTAAGTATTTTCATTCTATTAATTCCCAGAGAACCCCATTAAGTTTGAAAAAAAAATTGATAACTGAAAACTGTTGATAAGCAGGTTAAACTGCTGCTGATGGATCCTTCTTTTATGTACCATTAACAGATGAGCCTCCAAATCTTGGAGAAAATATGTTTCAAATGGTTAAATCCAATATACATATTACAAGTTTCTATGTCTCCTATTGAAAGTGGCATGAGTCAAGATCTGACGTCCACCAAGCCTTGGAAAGAAGCAGGTAGGGCAGCACCCCACAGAGTGGGTGGATGAGGGTGCACGTCTCCAGGAAGGGTGGTGAATCCCTTCAAAAAGCAATAAGCATACAAAAACAAAGTTGGAGGAGACAGCACGTCCTTGATGAAGCTTTATTCCGGATGCTACGTTTCGGCCCGAGATGCCTTTATCAAGCAACCACCAAGCCTTGGGATTTGACAAGGGAATATAGCCAAGCCAGATATCCATCCGTAGACAGCTGTTTCCGGGCGCTTGCCCCTTTTCAGTACAGATTAGGATTGTGCTAAGGGTGCTGAATCTCCTTAAAGAGACCAGTACTCTACGGGGACTTACTAGAAATACTCTGTGGACAGAGAGATATTGGCAACGTCCATGGGAAACGAATATATGGATATGCAAAGATAACGATGAATATCTGCCTTAGCTATATTCCCTTGTGAAATCCCAAGGCTTGTTGGAACATCAGAATTTGACTCAAAGGGAGCCACTTTCAATAGGTGGTGCTGGTGAGATGGTTCTCTTTGCATATTTGTTTCCCATGGAACAATGCCAATAAGTCTCCATAACACGGAGTAATTACAGTAAGTCTCCATACAGAACTAATTTAATGGAAAAGATTGGCAAAAAGCAGTTCGCTATGCTCCATCACATGCCATTAGACATCAGACCAGCATAAAGACATTCAGTATTATTAGAAAACTTCCTAACACAGGCTTTATTCACACTGACTTCATGGCTTCTGTTTTAACCAAAAACCATGACTGATTTGACAAATCTATCTAAACCTAAAGGGCCCTTTACACGGGCTGAGAATCTTAAAGATAATCGCTAACGAGCGTTCATAGGAACGTTCGTTAGCGATCACCTGGTGGTGTAAATGTACCGTCGATTACCCAGTGAATGAGCGCACACAAAAATCGGTGTTTACCGGCAGTAGATCGTGATGTGTAAACATAATCTGCTGTTGGCAAACAATGAGCCAGTATGGGGAAGAGTGATGGCATTAGAGAACGCTCCTCCCATACTCTGGAGGCGATTGCTGCTTATAAATGCAGGGGTCTCCTCCACCAGCGAGTAACAGATTGTCAGGCAGGCACGCTTCCTTCCCGGCAATCTGCTGTTCTGTTGTCCCGTGTAAAGGGACCTTTACATGGAATCCATCAGGATAAGATTTTTTTTTTTTTTTTTTGGGGGGGGGGGGGGGTGGGGGGGGCAGGCTACACAGTTCTTCCCTGAATGTAAAACCCATGGACAAAAACCTAAGGCCCTATTAAACAGGCTGATAACGGGGCAGATAAATGCCAGTCGGATATCCGCAGATCAAAGATCATCAGTTTTCAGCAGGACATTGCCCCATGTAAACAGGGATCCGCTGCGGGCAGTCTACATCCAATGATAAAACTATTTACACTACATTACAAAATCAGGAGTTAAAGGGATTGTACCATAATCATTTTTTTTAAAATTTTGTTTCAGATGTTTGCAAAATGCACAGTTAATGTGGTTTCACCCACCTCCTGGGTGTCCGCTCTTTCAAAATTAGCACCCCCATAGCTGAGTTGTATTTCACAACAGTCAGAAATGGGCAAATCAAACATCTTAGCACTATATATGCTGGGGTTTAGTTCACTACAAGGGAGCACATGCCAACACTTACACACATGAGAGCACACAGCATATCAATAGCAGCATGGGTCACACCATCATTATTCCTCTTAAGAGCCTTCACTACTTTTACTCCCAGGCGTTCCCGAAACCTTCAAATCAAAGGAAACCAGCATTAACAGTATAGTCACCAATACAGGACGATATATGCATTAGACTATGAGATGATCAGTTCTCTATTAAATGCAATTTGCTGAATTGAGACAACCTCTTTATTGTGTAGACAAAGTAAATAGAAGGCACTTACTAATGTATTGTTATTATCCATATTGCCTCCTTTGGTGGTTTGATGCATTTTTCATCCACATTATACACTGCGCGTATCCAGGTGTTACAACCACCGCTGTAGTGCAGATACGAGATGGCCGGGATGGGAGCTGCTGCGCATGTGTACCTATGTGGGCTCCCACAGTCCCGGCCACCAGAGAGGCTGGCACTTTTTCCTATAGTGTGCAAGCACGACCACCACTGATGGATTGCAGGGTGGTCGCAAACCCTGAAAACAAGCAGTGTATAACGTGATGAAAAAATGAATCAAGCCAGCAAAGGAGGCCATATGGACAATCACAATGCATTAGTAAGTCCCTTGTATTAAAAGGAGTTGTCTGGGCTTTTAATATTGATGACTTATCCTCAGGATAGGTCATCAATATCAGATCAGCGAGGGTCCAACATCTGGCACCCCCGTCAATCAGCTGTATGAGGAGACAGTGCGCGCAATGTGCGTGTACTGTTTACCCTTCCTGTTTGCTGCTTCTTTGTCATAGACAGCAGCGGAGAGCCGGGAGAGATAAGGGAGACGACACGTGTGCACTGCTCGTGCAGTCTCCTCATACAGCTGATTGGCTGGGGTGCCGCACACCGCTGATCAATAGGATAGGTCATCAATACGAAAAGCCCAGAGAACCCCTTTAACTGCCTCTACTTGATAAATGACATTTGCTGAACCCCTTTAATGCATAAAACCGAGAAACTTCACTGCAGCCTCTGACACTTCATTGTAGATGGTGGTAAATCAAATCCTTTGTGGAAGAATCACATCTAGTGATGCCATCCTGATGATTTTCATTCCTTAGATCTCAGCGCATATTTTATGCCTGTACCTTTGAATCACCTAGACTACTGATTTTGACAATCTTATTAAATGTCGTTTATTATTATAATTATTATGTACATGCAGAAATGTAAAAATGCTACACCACAGGGTACCTTGAGTCATTTAATGTAGGTAGTGCCAGTTATTGACAGTGGTTGAGACAGAGCCGCTAATGGATTTCATCTACTTGACAATTTTTTAACTATTTACCAATCAATGAAGACCGGGAAACACCGTATCATTAGGTCATCCTGGCTGAACATCTATATTAAAGTAGGCAGACTACAACTGCCCATAGATGCAAATATATGCCCCCTGATAGGACATGAATAAATAGCTTGCAGCAACCTAAGCATTTGTCAGCGAAACTGATATTTCCCACCATAAACAAATGTTTTGCCAGTGGGAAATAAACTCAGAAAAACGTAGCCAGAACCATGTGTTCCACAAGGTGTAGCAGATAGCAGATTGGTGGAAACACTTCTTGTTAGTACCTAAAAGCTGACAGTTATTATTAACCATAGTAACATCATGGTTTGATCTATTTTTCCTAAGATTTCGAATAGCAAATCTGCCAAGCAATGTACACACATAGGGACAAGAAACGTGTCAATGTATAACCAGTCAGATTTATCCTGAAAATATGAAAGATCTACAAGATTCCCAGAGAGTTTCCTCAGGATAGGTCATCAATCTGATTGATGAAGAGCAGACTCCTGACAACCCTGCCAATCAGCTGTTTGGAGGGGCCACAGCGCTGCAGGGCTCTTCGGCCTGTGACGTCACATCTATCGGTCACATGTGGGAATGAGCTATAATACAATGCACGGCTGCTATACAATGTATGTACTATTAAGAGGTCACATGGTTGAAGCTCTTCAAACAGCTGATGGAGTCTTACCACCACTGATGTGGTACTGATCACCTATACTGAACAGTCACTTCACCTCATGGTGCTGTGTTGCTGAGGACACCGTGAACTAGAAAGTGGGTTAAAATGTTTACTAAGAACCTGTTGCTTATTTCGTTTTATAAATTTTGCCTAGCACAATATTCGATTTATAAAGGCTAGAGCTGCACATGGACTTTTGTTTTCCGGGTTGCTGAGGTGGGATGGGGGGCAAAGGGCAGCACAACAGGGATGCAGCTATTACTTAGTACTCGAAGTTGGGTGATCTCGTTGCGGAGAGTCTGTGTTTTGTGTGTGGCCCTAGTCTTAAAAGTGAACTTTTTTTTTCCACAATTGTGTTAATATTTTGATTGATGGAAATCCTCTTAAATAACTTGTTAATACACAATTTACCTACATTATATGACAGTCATGTGACCACTTTGTCAGTAACACTAGCACTAAGGGGGAGAGTTATTAAGACTGGCACTTTCTGCGTCTGTCTTGATATCCCCTGCACTGCTGGAAGATGCGCCTAATTTATGATAACGCCCACACCTTGTCATAAATTAAGCATATTCTCCTGCAGTTAGTGTGCCTAACCAGAAGTCTATGACAGCTGCTGTAAATTTCTGACTTCATTTACGCCAGAAAATTGGCGTACACGAAGATAAATTTGTTGCAGTGGCTGGCCCAGATCCTTCCCCCACCCCTTTCAGAAACGTGGCAAGGACAGCCAAAAGTGGCAGATGCGACAATGTTTTTAAAAGTCAGTGTTAAAAACTCGCAACTGCGATTTTTTAATTACACTGCACGGGAATAATACATTTTCCCTTAAGTGCCAATGAGTCAGTAATGTTACAGTAAGAAGAACTCGGAGAAGGATGAGATGGCTAAACCTCTGTAAAATATTTATAAGTGTAAAAGTCCAAGTAAGACATCTGACCGCATGTGGGACCTTGGGCGATAGTACAGCAGCAGAAGACAGATTTTCATTGAGATACACTGCTTACTTTGGTAGCTGGGTAAAGGCCAGGAATCCGGCTTTTGAAGCCACCAAACGCCTGACTGCTTGGAACTGGCTTTCCAGCTCTGCACTGGACGCGGTCTGGTCTCCTTCTTGGGAAAGCAAGGATGTAATAGCATTATTAATTAACTTCTCCTTGTTTTCAGAGAACAGGCCCTGTACAGGAATAGATGACAAAACATGTCAGCCAAACACAAAGGAACACAATTTTATCATTCCATTACTTAGGAGGAAGAAAGAGAGAAAACCTAAGTGCAAAGTACACTAGTAGAAATGTTATATTACTGTACGTTATAGCAGCCGTCAGGAGGCAGAGGCACTTTAAACAAGGGAGTCTGTCTCATAAAAAAAATCCATAAAACACTAATACGGGCTGGTAAAAGGTCAGCTTTGAATGCCTGTATACTGTGCCCGGCATCTACAGTAGCTGACAAGTAAACTGCTGCTACAAATCCTCTTTATAGTTGGATTTGAAGCATATTATCTGGAAGCAGTATAGTCAGAACCTTAAAGTAGAACTCCCCCAAATTTTTTTATTCTCTGACCCGTTAGAAAGCTGCATGATATAATCTGTAGTGAATGCAATCCTCTCATCAGTGACTGTATCTGAGAGCTATCCCCTCTCTTCTGATTGTAGCTGTGTCATGTGACCAACTCTCTGACCTCCAACTGACCCAGGACAGGAAGCCAGTTACTTCTCTATTCATTCCTATGAGACTCAGAGTGAGGCTCCCATAGGAATACATAGAGAAATAGACTTCCTGTCCACACATAACATGCTGTGTTATCTGGTGAGTCTGATTGCTGGTCACATGACACAGATGAGAAACATCAGGGAGCTATAACTCACAAATACAGTCACTGGTAAGAAAATGACATTAACTAAAGATTACATCATGTACTTTTCTAGCAGGACAGAGAATAATCTTTTTTGCGGGAGTTCTTCTTTAAGTACTTAAGAGTAACCCCACATACATGCTAATTTAAATATCTCCATATCATGGCAGGGGTTTTCCAGCAGTTCAGTACTGATGGCCTGTCCTCATGATACAGTAGGTCATCGATTTCTGATCAGTGGGGTTCTCACACCGCCACCAATCAGCCAGTTGGTGGACCTCTGATGAGCGCTACAGCCTCCTCACAGCATACCAAGCACAGCACATGGTATAGAGGTTATGCTTGGTATTGCAGAATAGGCCCATTCACTTAAATGCAACTGTGATTCACCTAGATCATGTGACTAATGAACATGACGTCACAGGCCTAGGAAGAGGCCACAGAGCTCACCAGAGAGCCATAATCTCTTCAAACAGCTTATTGGCAGGAGTGACAAGAGTCAGATCTCCACCAATCGTATATTCATGACCTATCCTGAGGATATTTTACTCCTAGAAAACCACTTTAAAGCTATACTTTAGGAGTGCACACACTATGTGCTAGGGATAAATCGAAATAAAAATTTTAAATCAGTTTCATACTAGACACACCCAACAAGCAATTTCTATGAATAATGCGCCAGGAGCATGCTTTATTTATTATGCATTAGAAGATATCTTCATATCCAGATGGAGGATTTTATTTAACAATACCTACTGCAGGATTTTCTTGCTCCATTAATTTTTATAGAAACGGCTGTCAGATATTCAGGTTAACACTACTATAGCCTTGATAAATGTATTTTTCTACTGCATGCAAATGACAGCACATGTAGCAATTTGACTACTGTACTTGGCTAACTGTAATTACAACATCAGAGGGTTATGATTCTAATTAGAGACGAGCAAATTTCATATTTTGAAATTTGTTCACGCTTCGTTTGGTGGTAAAAGGTGAATTGCGTTATGGATTCCGCAATTCTATGACGAATGAATAACGGAATGCCTTTAGAGGCATTCTGTTATTCATTCTGTCATAATAGAAGTCTATGGCCTGCATAACGGATCCGTCCAGTCTCCGTTTTGCAGGAGAGGACTCCCATGCATAACGGAAACGGGACGGATCCGTTATGCAGCCCATAGACCTCTATTATGATGGAATGAATAACGGAATACCTCTATATAATTGCGTTATGGTCCATGGTAACGGAATCCATAACGCAATTCACCTTTTACCACCAAACAAAGCGTGAACGAATTTGATAACATTAAATTCGCTCACCTCTAGTTCATCAATATCGATGTTTGCTGTACATGATGTAAACCGCAAATACGGTGTGAATACAGTCTTTTATTTCTTTTCTGCATCGGATACGCATTTTTTATGGTTCGGATGTGGACCCATCCATCAATGGAGCCGCAAAAGATGGGCGGATAGCACACCGTTTGCTGTCTGCATCAGTAAGTCCGTTCTGCGGCTCCACAAAAAAATAGAACTAGTCCTATTCTTGTCTATTTTACAAACAAGGATAGGACAGTTCTATAGAGTGCAGGGCTTTCCATTTCGCAAAATGTGGAATACACACGGCCGGTATCCATGTTTTGTTTTGTGGATCTGCAATTTATGGACCGCAAAAACGGCTATGCATGAGCCCTTAGGGTGCATTCGTGCGACCATATGTATTCTGCGGCCCTCAAAATGTGGATCTGCAAAAAATACATCCGTTTTGCATCTGTTTTTTTTTTTTTTTGCAAAGTCATCGTAACAATGCCTATTCTTGTATGCAAAACGGACAAGAATAGGACGTGTTCTATCTTTTTTGCGGGGCTGCGGAACAAACATACGGATGCGGAAGGCAGATGGTGTGCTTATTACTGCAGAGCTGCTGTACACACTTAATAAGCCTTTATATAAACCATATAGAAAATGATTTAATAAACTATATCTTATACTTACATCTTGTGTTACTGCATGTAGAACTCCACTGTAAGAGATGTTGGAATTGAACCTAAAAACAGCGTCTGCAAAGACTCCATCTGTAAAACAATACAGATAAAAGGTGGAGAGTAAAAATGATCAATTCATGTACTTGATCATTTCATTCTCACTTCCAATGGTGGGTTATCAAGTTAATTTTAAAAAGAACCTGTCATTACAAGAAATAACTTTTTTTAGGCATATGTAGGTATATTAGATGTTGCAACTGCAGAATATAAGACAGAGGAGATTTATCAAAAGTGGTTGAAAGGAAAAATGGCTTAGTTTCCCAGAGCAACCCATCAGATTGATCCTTTCATTTTCTAAAGAGAGGATGGACAAGACAGACTGTGGTAATGTAGCCGACTGTATACAAGTGCTGCTGCTCATTAGCCACATCCCCACCCTCCTCTCTGTACTTCATGTCTCCTCATGAACTCCATTCCTACAGATATTCAGCTGAAGATCTTATCAGCTGTAATCAAGTAGAGCACAGCGCAGGATGAGGCAGCTCTTTGGTTCAGTGTTGTGAAGTAACTTGTCCTTCTGTGTGATTAGGACAGGTTTCGTGTGTACTAATAGGATGGCGGCCATTTTATTTCCTCTGATGATTACTCCCTAGATAAAATGAGCCGTTATAACTAATGAAAGGTATTTGGGAATTTATTTATGATAAAGTATTATTTAAGTATTTTCAGGCATTTTATTTTATTAATTCACGGAGAATCCCTTTAAAGAACCTCATTGTTATGCTTCTAAAAACTTAAAATGGCGGCAATAGACTAAAGGGGCTGTCCAACCTTTAGTAAGAGAAAGCCTATCCTCAGGACAGGCCATCACTAGCTGATTAGATCACCTACTAAATGCTGGACAACCCTTTTAATGTATCATACGTGGATGTACGGTTTATGTCCTTTTTTCTACACTTGTTATTTTAGATGTACAGACAGAAATTTCCAGCCCTCAGGGCATTTACTGATGCTAGGCTGTGCTATTGCGCAGCCTAGTATCAGAGAACATGGAGCAGATAAAATAAAAAAATCCCTTACCTGTGCTGCGCCGTGGCTCCGCTCCGGGTCCGGCGCTCCTCTGTCTTCGGGGCGGCTCTGCACTGTCCTGACGGCGTACAGCGTCAGGACGTAGTGCGCGCACTCTGACCTGACGCTGCACGCAGTCAGGTGATAGTGCAGCGCTGGGAGGACAGAAGAGCGCTGGACCCGAAGCGGAGCCGTGGCGCAGGACAGGTAAGAGATTTTTTTATTTTATTCTGATGGGCGCAGAGTGGGCTTATCTGAGGTCTGATGGGGGCACAGTGGGCTGATTTGAGGTCTGATGGGGGCACAGTGGGCTGATCTGAGGTCTGATGGGGGCACAATGGGCTGATCTGAGGTCTGATGGGGCAACAATGGGCTGATCTGAGGTCTGATGGGGCAACAATGGGCTGGTCTAAGGTCTGATGGGGCACAGTGGGCTGATCTGAGGTCTGATGGGGCACAGTGGCTGATCTGAGTCTGATGGGGGCACAGTGGGCTGATCTGAGGTCTGATGGGGGCACAGTGGGCTGATCTGAGGTCTGATGGGGCACAGTGGGCTGATCTGAGGTCTGATGGGGGCACAGTGGGCTGATCTGGTCTGAGGTCTGATCTGGGGGCACAGTGGGCTGATCTGAGGTCTGATGGGGGCACAGTGGGCTGATCTGAGGTCTGATGGGGCACAGTGGGCTGATCTGAGGTCTGATGGGGGCACAGTGGGCTGATCTGAGGTCTGATGGGGGCACAGTGGGCTGATCTGAGGTCTGATGGGGCACAGTGGGCTGATCTGAGGTCTGATGGGGGCACAGTTGGCTGATCTGAGGTCTGATGGGGGCACACACATTATACTGGTTGGGTTTTTTTTTTACTGGGGAGGGCGCACTGCGCCACCGATGATAACTACATTTAATACAACTACAGAAGCCGGGTGCCACACATGAGGGGTTAACTACCACTGAGAGCTCCCTATAATACAGGTCAGGTGCTGGCTATGTGATCCTGCACCGGCACCCGTCTTCTGTAGTTGTATTAAACGTAGTTATCATCATTGGTGGCGCAGTGCGCCCTGCCCAGTAATAAAAACCCCAACCAGTATAATAATCATTATAATCATTAGTGGCTCAGTGCATCTGCCCCCCCAGTATTATTCATTGGTGGCGCAGTGCCCAACCCCCCCCCCAACTATAATAATCATTGGTGGCAGTGGCCACAGGGTTCCCTCCCTCCTCACTCTCTTCATTGGTGGTTGAGTGGCAGTTCCGATCGGAGCCCAGCAATGTAATCGTGGAGCTCCGATCGGTTACAATGGCAACCAGGACGCTACTGAAGTCATGGCTACTGAAGTCCTGGCTGCTGCCCTGTGCACAAAGCCCAGGGCAGCAGGGAGAGTGTAAAGTCCTATTCATCCTGAACACACGCCGGGCGGCATCTGTGGTATTGCAGATCCGTACTTTTGCGGATCCACAATACTACGGCCGTCTGAATGTCCCCTTAATCACCCTCTTTCCCAATAAACTATAAAATATATTAATAAATATCCGAAAAGTCCAAACTATTAAAATATAAAAAAAATCTCCTATACGGTGAACACGTAAAAGAAAAAAAGAAAAATAACAATTTGCCATTTTTTAGTCACCTTGTCCCGCCCAAAAAATAGGATAGGACAATTCTATTAATGGCCGGACGTTCCATCTCCTCCAAGTCTTTTTTTTAAAATTATAATTATATGTATTTAAATTTGGCGCCTAAAAATTTTATTTGGCTCCTAAATTTTTCAGTTCAGGAGTCAATGGCTCCTAGGTATTTTTTTTAGTCTGGAGCACTGGCCCTCTGCAGCTTTTACAACATGCATCTGAGCTGCTCTTCCTGGTATAATGCAAGAGTTGTGCTCCCACACTCTGAGCCAGACATCTCCCCACTTCTGCCTCACGTCTGCCAGCATGTGGTCTTACAGAAGCGGTCCTACTCCTCCTCTCCGTTTTCTAATTAATGTGTTAATTCAGCTGGATTTTTTTTTTTTTTTTTATAACTGAAGTATCTTCTGCAGGCAGGGTTAAGGGAAAGACAACATATATTACATGTACTCCTGGTTTGTGCTAAGAAAAAATATGCTTTAATATGATTTTCACTTACACTGCAGGGGAAATAAATCCTAACATGTATTCATTATGTAAAAGATGATTACATCTACTTACTTGGAGGAGAAGCAAGAAATCTCAAGTGAAGACTTTCCACCTCTTCATCCACAGGTACACTCAAGAGACCCCATCGTTGGCCTCTCTGTGTTGGAGTCATTTTGACACAGACATCCCTATTGCCAGAAGCTCTGACCCCATCTAAAAGGCTTGCCAACAAGGAATCTCTGGGAATAAATATTTTCACAGTGAAATTCAGACCTGTTTAAGTTCTTTGGCTTCATTTTAAAATGTATTACTAATCTTTGTGCTATTATTTTTTGTAAGCTACTGAATGCCAGGAATTCTTAAGAGGTACATATACATCCATGAAGTCCTTTTCTGAATAATTACTTCAAGTCACCATATTTGGTTGGTTTGATCACACTGTAAATTCACAAGATGAAAAAGGAATACCAGAAATGTTTTACTATTAACATGGTGATAAGTATTTATCACCTACCTATCACCCATTGTGAAGATTCTGACCATTGAGACAACCCCCAGCGATCCCAAGAGTAGTCCCAAGATCCCAAGGGGTAGTCAGCATGTTGATCTAATGATCCAATCACTTCTATGGGACTGACACAGACAGCACTCAGGATAAGTGCTAAATACTTTTATGCGGTATAACACTTTTTAAAGGCATCACATGACAGAAAATAGGTTGAAAAATTAAAAGTACAAAGGATGATACCTTTCAGTTGACGAGTATTTCCTAATTTGACCTCTGATGAATTCAATGGTAAAAAGTTGTGGATTTTCTGGGTCATACACAAGTGCAAAAATCTAGAGAAAAAAAAATCACAAGTATTATAGGAGATATGTCATCCTCAGATACCAGTTAGACCATATGATCGTTTAGAGGGTTGTCTGGGTTCAGAGATCAGCTTCTTCACCCAGGCAGCCCCTGTGAGTTGAGCATCATGCTCTTCAAGATCCATGTGAACCTGGTAGTCAATGTGAAATTAGCCATTTTCCAAACCAATTAGTGAATTAAACGTATATACTGTATTTTTCGCTTTATAAGACGCACCTTTTCCCCCCCAAAAGTAGGGGGAAAATTGCGGTGCGTCTTATAAAGCGAATACAAGTGAGCGCTTCCATTATGGAAGCGCTCACTTGTATGTATAAGGTGCCGGGAACCCCCATCAGACCTCAGATCAGCCCACCCAGCCACATAAGGTTAAAATAAAAACCTCTCTTACCTCTCCTGCGCCGCGGCTCCGCTCCGGCGCTCCTCTTTCTTCTCCGGGACGGCTCTGCACTGTCCTGACCGCGTACAGCGTCAGGACGTAGTGCACGCACTATGACCTGACGCTGCACGCAGTCAGGTGAAAGTGCAGCGCCGGCCAGAGGAGCGCCGGACCCAGGGCTGTGGAGTCGGAGTCGGAGTCGTGGAGTCGGAGTCGGTCACCATTTTGGTGGAGTCAGAGTCGGTATAAAATGGACCGACTCCGACTCCTAAAATATATAATGAATTTAGTTCAGTGCTGAATATATTTTTATAAGAATTTGTGAAATGATGAAATGTCCTATAAATGTCTGTTCTATTCCTGATCTAAGGATTTAGGCTTTTATTTGAGATGACTGTGTACTGCCCTTTATGTCCAGTGCATGTTCTCTCTGCTTTATGTTTCCTCTGAGCTCATGTGTGGAGAGGTTAGCTGCTCTCATGGCTTCTATCTGCTGATGTAAAACACCTAGAGCCTTATGTATGAAAACTGTCTAGGTGTAGAAGTTTCTTTGTTGTCCATAGCAACCAATCAGAGCTCCCCTTTCATTTCATATAGTGCTCTGGAGAAATGAAAGGGGAGCTCTGATTGGTTGCTATGGGCAACAAAAAAGTTTTAGACCTAGACAGTTTTCATACATCAGGCCCAGAGGCGTAGCTACTGGGGGGGGGGGGGTCAGGGGAGGCGATGCTCCGGGCCCAATACTTCTGGGGGGGCCCAGCAGGGATGGCCTTAGTACAATCAGGCGAATACAAGTGAGCGCTTCCATTATGGAGTCTGATGGGGGCACATTAAGCCGATCTGAGGTCTGATGGGGGCAACATTCTGCTGATCTGAGGTCTGATGGGGGTACATTCTGCTGATCTGAGGTCTGATGGGGGTACATTCTGCTGATCTGAGGTCTGATGGGGGTACATTCTGCTGATCTGAGGTCTGATGGGGGCACATTACGCTGATCTGAGGTCTGATGGGGGCACATTCTGCTGATCTGAGGTCTGATGGGGGCACATTCTGCTGATCTGAGGTCTGATGGGGGCACATTCTGCTGATCTGAGGTCTGATGGGGGCACATTCTGCTGATCTGAGGTCTGATGGGGGCACATTAAGCCGATCTGAGGTCTGATGGGGGCACATTAAGCCGATCTGAGGTCTGATGGGGGCACAATACGCTGATCTGAGGTTGATGGGGGCAGATTAAGCCTATCTGAGGTCTGATGGGGGCAGATTAAGCCGATCTGAGGTCTGATGGGGGAACATTCTGCTGATCTGAGGTCTGATGGGGGCACATTCTATTGATCTAAGGTCTGATGGGGGTACATTCTGCTGATCTGAGGTCTGATGGGGGCACATTCAGCTGATCTGAGGTCTGATGGGGGCACATTCTGCTGATCTGAGGTCTGATGGGGGCACATTCTGCTGATCTGAGGTCTGATGGGGGCACAATACACTAATCTGAGGTCTGATGGGCGCACATTCTGCTGATCTGAGTCTGATGGGGGCACATTCTGCTGATCTGAGGTCTGATGGGGGCACAGTACGCTGATCTGAGGTCTGATGGGGGCACATTAAGCCGATCTGAGGTCTGATGGGGGCTCATTAAGCCGATCTGTGGTCTGATGGGGGCAAGGGACTGTTAGTTTAGTGATGTAAAAGCTGGGGACAGATTTCCTTTAACATAGGAGTCCCCTTGTTTTTTACTCCTATATTTTACTGCATTATGTGGTAGAGTATTTAGAGTAGGGTATGTAGAAAGTCTATTGTACTGTACTTAACAGCATAGATGATCTAGCCAGGGGCCGTAGCTAAAGGCTCATGGGCCCTGGTGCAAGAGTTCAGCTTGGGCCCCCTTTCCCTCAGTGCTCTGTGTGTCTTCTTATGTGGTCCAAGGGTCTTTGGGCCCCCTCAGGCTCCTGGACCCGGTAGCGACTGCTACCTCTGCACCCCCTATAGCTACGCCCCTGGATCTAGCAGTTTATATAGTCATCTTGCTAATACAGTATTATAACCACAACTAGTAGTATGTGCCTGTGAAGTTGGAAACGTGCGTTTGGGAAGCCAATAAGTGGGGGGCCCACTCAAGTATGTTTCGCCCCCCCATGTGCTGAACCTCTAGCTACACCTCTGATCAGGCCCTTAGTGAGCTGTACCCAGAGAAGCCTGATAGATTACAAACTGTTTTTGTCATGACTTATCTGTACTATTGATTTTATGCAAATTTGTTTAAAGTTATCACTTAAACATGCTCCATGTATGAGGGAGTAGGAGTCGGAGTCGGGAGTCGGAGTCGGAGTCGGAGTCGGGCTGAGGGGAAATTGAGGAGTCGGAGTCGGGGCTTTGGCTTACCGACTCCACAGCCCTGGCCGGACCCGGAGCGGAACCGCGGCGCAGGACAGATAAGAGAGGTTTTTATTTTAACCTTATGTGGCTGGGTGGGTTGATCTGAGGTCTGATGGGGGCACATTCTGCTGATCTGAGGTCTGATGGGGGTACATTCTGTTGATCTGAGGTCTGATGGGGACACATTCTGCAGATCTGAGGTCTGATGGGGACACATTCTGCAGATCTGAGGTCTGATGGGGGCACATTCTGCTGATTTGAGGTCCGATGGGGGCACATTCTGCTGATCTGAGGTCTGATGGGGGCACATTCTGCTGATCTGAGGTCTGATGGGGACACATTCTGCTGATCTGAGGTCTGATGGGGGCACATTCTGCTGATCTGAGGTCTGATGGGGGCACATTCTGCTGATCTGAGGTCTGATGGGGGCACATTCTGCTGATCTGAGGTCTGATGGGGGCACATTCTGCTGATCTGAGGTCTGATGGGGGCACATTCTGCTGATCTGAGGTCTGATGGGGGCACATTCTGCTGATCTGAGGTCTGATGGGGGCACATTCTGCTGATCTGAGGTCTGATGGGGGCACAGTGGGCTGATCTGAAGTATGATGGGGGTCTGATAAGATGTCCTGGAATTTATGGGGGTCTGATATGAGGTGTGACGAAAAATATTTTTTTCTTATTTTCCTACTCTAAAATCTGGGGTGCGTCTTATCAGGTGAGTCTTATCAAGCGAAAAATACGGTATGTATAAAATTTATGAGCATTGATTTTTTTCTGGAAAAGAACTGTAGTAAAACACTTAGAGTATGCAGCCAAGCTGGCAAGGGTAAAATCGATGACAAGCATTTGCTTCAGACGCAGTACATGGAAGCAACTGCAGGTCACCCCTGTTGTTTAACAGCGTTCCAGTGATATTTAAGTCTAGTTTTTGAAGACAGAATTCCAGCAGATTCTTCAGTTCCGCCCTATGCTTGCTGTAAAAAGAACAGATATTTTATTGTGTTCTTTTATGCTTTCAAGCATTTCCCACGAGCTAAGGTTTATGGCAAATGACCAAAACTGCATCTTCTGCTTGAAGGAACATAAGGAAGCCTGTCAAAAGCTATGTAGGAGGAACGCATCTGAAAAGCATAGGCTACAGCCAAAGACTTTTACGATTTTGATATTTTACAGTCATAAAATAAAGTATTTTTACATTTTTCTGAGAAGTGATGGACTTTGTCTTTGTTCCTCCATTTGAGCCTGTCCAAACCTCAAATCACAACTGAGACTCACCTCTCCTAATGGTTTCAGAGTTACAATGTTGTAGGTAGCTGGGTCTCGTTCCACTAGACATGTTTCAGTAAGTGCTAATAATCTTCTCACTGGCTCCTAAAACATAACACATAATTAAATGATTGCATTTCCACAACTTCCTCCTAATGAAATTCTAGAAGACAGGATATATCTGGAATATTGCAACTCAATTATTACCCTGATGATTCTGGTAAGTCTTCTAAGTACAAAGCAAAGTAGTATTTAAAGTGTCACGATCAGGAGTCACAGCATCAACTAGAAACCCCCCCTCCCACAGAGATTATTCATGAAGCAGATCTTTTGAACCACCTTCACATATACACATACAATGAGAAGTGGATACATTAGTATATGTATAGAAGACATGCAGGAGGGACATTTGCATTGGGCCGTATGTTTTATATGTATTGTTACTTTAATAAAAACCATTCCATTTTCCATAACGTGACATAAAGATGTCATGGAGGTAGTTTCTTCTAATGGGCAGATTCATTTGTAGAGCCAATATGAGCAGCAGCTCTTGCCCTGGAGGACTCTGCAAGACAGTGCATTCCTGTATATACTCATCAAAGGTAATCTGCCACTATTTGTTTGATGCTCCTTAGAAAAATGCTGGGTCGTTCTCTTTAACTGACCCAGCGTTTTGTTAAAATTTTGTATTGAACCGCTCCAGAATGAGACCTGAGTCATGAGGACTTAGCTCTCCCTGCGACCAAGCAACTGAATTACATATTTTTCCAACTGCAACATGCAGTGGACAATCTGCCATTTCGAGATATAGGTCTTTCCAACTTTAGACCCCTTAACATTTTCAATATATTTGATTTCAACATTTCTTTGAGGCCAAGTGGCAAATTCTGGAATTCAGATCAAAAACGACAGTCATTCCTGATCTGCATTTCAATCTAACTTCCAATTGTAAAGCAAGTTAGGTGCATTATTATCTACAATACATTAAAAAATGTCTGAAGCTTATACACATTTATATGGGCAGTCAGAAAGAGTAATTAGTGAGGCAGAATTTAAAGTACCACTAACCCAAGAATATAAAATACAAGGAAACAGGCTATTTGTTAATCTACAGGATTTTCTACATGTTCCTCAAAGTCTTTTACTTCTGCTGAGGACACGGGACTTCATGCTGAGCTGTAACCAGTTCTGTCTTCTACACCGAATGGATGGAGCTACTGCAGAACGGCTGTTTAGTAGGGATGTGTGGTGTTGGACCTCTCCTGATCAGATATTGATGGCCTATCAGGATGACTGGATAACCCCTTTACAAATCTTTGTGACAGAGTAGAGGTGTCTTGCTGCAGCCAGTTGACTTACACCCAGACACAGGACAGTGAGGAATAGGAGAAGAAACATGGCTGATTTCCGGAAAAACACAAGATTTCTTTCATATATTTCTCAGTTTTCATTGCAGCATGAGAAAAACTGGATTATCAGACAAAGAGAAGTTGAAGGAACGAAGTGCCGAGATATATTTGTAATATTTTTCGGGCATTTCTTGTTCAGTGATTTTATTTAAAGAAGTCGTCTCTCAAAGACAACCTCTGATTGTATGCCCTAATAGGGAATAAGTCACTTGGTTAAGCAAGGAAGAGGGGCCTGCTGCTGTACACTCTTGTCTATTAGCCACAGCCACTAAAAAAATACATTGTTATATAGCAATGAACAACAACTGTTTCTTAAATAAAGTATATGTAAGTCCACGATATAAAACTGTTTGTAACAGTGGCTGCTGTGCGCCACTCTACCCCTGCTTACCACCGCGGTCCAGGGCACTGTGTTCAGCCGTGATCTGCTGCCTATGCTTTCCATTCACTGCTGCAGTCCTGGGCACTGTCTGTGTAGTGCTGTTTCAGGATCCGCTCCACAGTTTCCATTTAGCCCTGGCTGCAGCATGCTTGCTGCTTGTAACCTGCATCACTTCCTAGGGCTGGCTTCCTAAAGGATCATGTGATGTGGGTTGGATCATGTGACGTGGTTGACCAATCCTGGCCCTCCTGCACATTTATAAGTGGTTCAGCCCTCTTCCCAGATGTCTCAGTGTCAAGGTCCTTGTGTCTTTCCTTTGGTTGCTATTATTCCTGTTGGTGTTCCAGACTCCTGCTCGTGTTACTGGACTCCACTACCCGCCTGTTCCCTGCCTGCTTGCATTGACTCGCTTGTTGCCGACCCGGATTGCCTGACTTGTACCTGTGCCGCCTGCCCTGACCCATTGCCTGTCTGACTTCACCTCTGACTCATCCTTCGGTCCTGCATTGTTGCTCCTGGTAACAACTCGGCCTTCTGACTACTCTGTACCTCTGATGCCTTGCTCAGGTACCTCCTGGTCCGCCTGGACCAGCTGCCTCGTGTTCCAACCCTCCTCAAGAGGTAGTGTTCCCCTCGGAAAGTCTATCCCCACCATCAGGGGTATTGTGAAGATCAAGGAGTTCACTTAGACACCGCTCTTAGAGGAGGTAGGGCACGAGGCACAGTGGGTTCACATCCGCTGGTTCGTGACATTGTTGAGGTCTTTATGAATTTAGGAAATTCGAACATCCTACATGGAGTTTTCTTGCTCAGGGTCTCTCTAAAACAGACAGAACATAGAGCTGGAAGACTCTGGAGGACTCTATGTGTCCACATACTACAGGGCCACCCATTTATTTTGGGTAAATTCTGCTGGTGTTCGTCATCCCTACATGCTGAGATCAGACAATCATTGGGTTTTCAGAAGATTGGTGGAAATCAGCAAATAGCTATGTTCTGAAAGGGTTTGTCCAGTTTTAACAGACAGGCACATAACCTTACCGTATGCCTTGGGGTGATCTTCTGAACAATGAATTCTGCTAATGACGTGATGGATTCGTCATTGCTATATTTCCCCAAACGAAGATTCACATAGTGCTCAAACTCTATAGGATCATTTCTTGTCCTCAGGGAAATTCCTATGTAGTTGCCAGCATGCTCTATGGCACTTTTAATGATTTCATCTCTTTGTTCTGTAGCAAATAAATGCTGAAAAGCAAACACGTTAAATACAGTATCATGGCAGGCACAGGCATTTTGAACTTCTGCCAATTTTTTAAAATTTCAGTAATGACCTTGAATTTGTGAGTAAGAGCTAATTCAGACGACTGAATGTGTTCTGCGGTCTGCAAATATCGGATCCGTAAAACAAGGATACCGGCTCGTGTGCATTTTGCAGAATACACACGGCTCGCTCTATGATAGAACATGTCCTATTTTTGTCCGCAATTGCCGACAAGAATAGGCATTTCTATCTCTTTTGCGGGGCCACGGAACAAAAGTACGGATGCAGACAGCACATGGTCAAAAAAAAAAAACATTTTAAATTTTTGGTGAAGAATCAATAACAAGTGGGTCACAATTGTGAAGTGGAATGAAATTTTTTGGATCATTTAAACTTTTTTTGTAATAATAAAACTGAAAAGTGGGGCGTGCAAAATTATTCGGCCATTTACTTTCAGTTCAGAAAACTCACTCCAGAAGTTCATTGAGGATCTCTGAATGATCCAATGTTGTCCTAAATGACTGATGAAGATAAATAGAATCCACCTGTGTGTAATCAAGTCTCCGTATAAATGCACCTGCTCTGTGATAGTCTCAGGGTTCTGTTTAACCCCTTCGCGCCCAGCGCCGTACATGTACGGCGCTGGGGCGATGTGGGCACATGGCGCCCGCTCGCAAGTGCGGCGGGCGTCATGGCCGGCAAGTCTCTGCTGTTTCTAACAGCAGAGACTTGCCGCTACTTACCGCCATCGGCGGCGTCTTCCTCGGAGTTTAGATGCCGTGATCACGGCATCTAGTTGCGTCTCAACCCGGAAGCATTCGCTTCCGGGTGGTGTACAGACACCCCGTGTGGCCAATCGGGGTGTCTGTACACCATATGAAAACTGTAATCCTCGCTGGTGAGGATTACAGTTTTCAAAGTGCAATTCTTATTCTGGCCACTAGATGGCAGGCCAGGATAAGAAATGAGCAATTCTTGGATTTCTGAGTCTATAAAATCCATAATTGCTCATAAAGAAAAAAAAAAAAGCCCCAATATATAAGCCCATATTTGGGCTTTCAAATAGTAAAAAAAAAATAAAAAAAAAATGTTAAAAAATATATAAAAAATAAAAAAGATATAAAAGTTCAAATCACCCGCCTTTCCGTATAATTAAAAAATAAATATCTAAATAACAATAAATATAGACATCATGGGTATCACCGTGACCGAAAACGCCCGTACTTTTAAAATATATTTACCGTTTTTTGTCGCTTTTTTTTTCTAAAAAAAAAATTAAATAAAAAGTGATCAAAAAGTCATACACACCCCAGAAAGGTATCAATAAAAACTTCAGATCGTCCCGCAAAAAATGATCCCCCATACAGCTCTGTACACATAAATACCAAAAAGTTATAGGGGTCAAGATTTCACAAGGAAAAAAAAAAAAAAGGGCAACTTTCTAATTATTTTATCACTATGAAAACGCAGGAAAAACTATACATATTAGGTATTGCCAGATTTGTACTGACCAGTAGAATGAAAGTAACGGATCAGTTTTAATGCACATCGAACGCTGTAAATAAGAAACCCGTAGAACTGTAGCGGAATAGCGTTTTCTTTGCAATTTCACCCGGTTTGGAATTTTTTTCCCGCTTCCCACTACACCGTATGCAATATTAAATGGTGGCGTTGGAAAGTACAACTTGTCCCGCAAAAAACAAGCCCTCATACAGCTATGTGAACAGAAAAATAAAAGAGTTATGGCTGTTTGAAAGCAGGGAGCGCAAAACGAAAATGCATAATCGAAAAAACCTCCGGGAGCGAAAGGGTTAAAGCACAGAGAGAATCATGAAGACCAAGGAACACACCAGGCAGGTCCATGATACTGTTGTGGAGAAGTTTAACCCTTTCAATACCGAGCCACTTTTCACCTTAAATCCCAGGCCTATTTTTGCAAATCTGACATGTGTCACTTTATGTGGTAATAACTTTAGAACGCTTTTACTTATCTCGGCCATTCTGAGATTGTTTTCTCGTGACACATTGTACTTCATGACAGTCATAAATTTGAGTCAATATATTTCATCCTTATTTATGAAAAAAATCCCTAATTTACTGAAAATTTGGAAAAATTAGCAAATTTCAATTTCTCTACTTTCAAAATAAATAGTAATACCTCCAAAAATAGTTATTATTTTACGTTCCCCATATGTCTTCTTTATGTTGGCATCATTTTGTAAATGTCATTTTACTTTTTTAGGACGTTAGAGGGCTTAGAAGTTTAGAAGCCATTTTTCAAATTTTCCAAAACCATTTTTTTAAGCACCAATTCAGATATAAAGTGATTTTGAGGGGCTTACATGATGAAGCCCCCCATAAATGACCCCATTTTAGAAACTACACCCCTCAAATTATAAAAAAAACTGCTGTTACAAACTTTGTTAACCCTTGAGGTGTTCCACAAGAATTAAAGGAAAATGGAGGTGAAATTTCAAAATTTCACTTTTTTGGTAGATTATTCATGTTAATAATTTTTTTCTTGCAACACAGGAAGGGTTAACAGCAAACTAAACCTCAATACACATTACTCTGATTCTGCAGTTTACAGAAATACCTCATATGTGGTGGTAAACGTCTCTATGGGTTTGTGGCAGTGGTCAGTAGGAAAGGAGCGCCATACGGATTTTGGAGGCAAATTTTGCTAGAATAGTTTTTAGGCACTATTTTGTAATTGAGAGACCCTGACGTACCCCTACAGTGGAAACGCTCAAAGAGTGACCTCATTTTGGAAACTACACCCTTCAACGAATATATTAAGGGGGGTATGGGCCACTTTGACCCCCCCCCAAGCGTTTTACGGAATTTGGAAACACTTGGCTGTGAAAATGAAAAGTTTCATTTCTTCCAATAAAATGTTGCTTTAGCCCCAAATTTTTCATTTTCATAAGGGGTAACAGGAGAAAAGCACCCCATAATTTGTTCCCCATTTTCTCCTGAATACGGCAACACCCCATATGTGGTGGTAAACTGCTGTGGGGGTACATGGCAGGACTCAAAACAGAAGGAGTGCCATATAGATTTTACAACACACATTTTGATGGATTGGTTTGCGGGAGCCACTGATTTTTATTTTTTTGAGTTATTGTCTTATGTGGGGGCTCATTTTTTGCGGGACGAGATGACGGTTTGATTGGTACCATTTAGGGGTACATAAGACTTTTTGATCGCTTCGCATTACACTTTTTGTGAGTCAAGGTGAAAAAAAATAGCTGTTTTGGCATGGTTTTTTTTTTTATTTTTTTTTACAACATTCACCTGGGGGGCCTTCTCATGTGATATTTTTATAGAGCAGGTTGTTACGGACATGGCGATACCCAATATGTCTAACTTTTTTTATTTTAGGAAAGTTTTACACAATAGATTTATTTTTGAACAGAACAAACATTTTTTTTGTGTTGCCATTTTCTGAGAGCCATATTTTTTTTATTCTTTGGGCGATTGTCTCAGGTAGGGTATCATTTTTGCAGGACAAGATAATGGTACCATTTTGGGGTAAATACGCCTTTTTGATCGCCTGCTATTACACTTTTTGTGAGGCAAGAGGGAAAAAAATGGTTGTTTTGGCATAGTTTTTTAATTTTATTTTTTGCAGCATTCACCTGGGGGGCCATCTCATGTGATATTTTTATAGAGCAGGTTGTTACGAACGTGTCGATACCTAATATGTCTAACTTTTTTATTTTTGGAAAGTTTTACACATTAGATGCATTTTTGAGATGACGGTTTGATTGGTACATTTTGGGGTAAATACGCCTTTTTGATCGCGTAGTATTACACTTTTTGCGGGGGAAGGTGACCAAAAAATGGCTGTTTTGGCACTATTTTTATTTTTTACTGTGTTCACCTGGCGGGATGGATCATGTGATATTTTTATAGAGCCGGTCGATACGGACGCGGCGATACCTAATATGCCTACTTTTTCTTTTTTTTTTTCTTTTTTTAACAATTTCTTTTACTTTTTTGGGGGGAAAATGGCATTTTTTTTTACTTGAAACCTTTATTACTTTTTTTTAACTTTATTTTTTTACTTTTTTTTAACTTTTGGGGGTCTGATCCCCTTCACAATGCATTACAATACTTTTGTATTGTAATGCATTGGCTGTAAGTGTATTACTCACAGTAATACACTTACAGCCTGCTTCCTGTGCGATCCAGGGGGCATCGGGCTGCCATCCAAGCCATCGGGTCCCCGTCACAGCAGCGCGGGGACCCGATGGCCCCGCTCGCCATCCTGAACATGCGGCACACCTCATGTTTCACCGATGCTGGCGCATTCCCCAGGGGTCCGGCACCTCGGCACAGCCAGACCCCCGCCTTTGATCGGCGGCGCGCTCCTGCCGTCAAGGCCGTATGTACGGCGTGGTACTTGCGGCAGTGATTTTTGCGCCGTACATGTACGGCGCTGGTACCCTAAGGGTTAAAGCCGGATTTGGATACCAAAAGATTTCCCAAGGAGCACTGTGCAAGCGATCATATTGAAATGGAAAGAGTATCAGACCACTGCAAATCTACCAAGACCCGGCCGTCCCTCTAAACTTTCATCTCAAACAAGGAGAAGACTGATCAGAGATGCAGCCAAGAGGCCCATGATCACTCTGGATGAACTGCAGAGATCTACAGCTGAGGTGGGAGAGTCTGTCCATAGGACAACAATCAGTCCAACACTTAACAAATCTGGCCTTTATGGAAGTGGCAAGCAAAAAAAAGCAACACAGCTCATCACCCTGAACACTCCATCGCCACTGTCAAACATGGTGGTGGCAGCATCATGGTTTGGGCCTGCTTTTCATCAGCAGGGACAGGGAAGATGGTTAAAATTGATGAGAAGATGGATGGAGCCAAATACAGGACCATTCTGGATGAAAACCTGTTGTAGTCTACAAAAGACCTGAGACTAGGACGGAGATTTATCTTCCAACAAGACAATAATCCCAAACATAAAGCAAAATCTACAATGGAATGGTTCAAAAATAAACGTATCCAGGTCTTAGAATGGCCAAGTCAAAGTCCAGACCTGAATCCAATTGAGAATATGTGGAAAGAGCTGAAAACTGCTGTTCACAAACGCTCTCCATCCAACCTCAAAGAGCTTGAGCTGTTTTGCAAGGAAGAATGGGCAAGAATTTCAGTCTCTAGATGTGCAAAACTGATAGAGACATACCCCAAGCGACTTGCAGCTGTAATCGCAGCAAAAGGTGGCGCAACAAAGTATTAATGCAAGGGGGCCGAATAATTCTGCACGCCCCACTTTTCAGTTTTATTATTACAAAAAAAGTTTAAATGATCCAATAAATTTCGTTCCACTTCACAATTGTGACCCACTTGTTGTTGATTCTTCACCAAAAATTTAAAATGTTATATCTTTTTGTTTGAAGCCTAAAATGTGGCAAAAGGTTGAAAAGTTCCAGGGGGCCGAATACTTTCGCAAGGCACTGTACAAGTACAGTTTCCCTGATTTATTACTATTGTTATTCTTTAAATGCTGTTTCAAGACCCTGAGATTTCAGGACCATGATGACTTGCAGCAAAGCACTGACAGCAAATTTTCTGCAAAGAGCTTCCTCCTAGTTTATGCATATAATGTATGGCAAAGAATGAAATCTGAGGCAAAAATCAATAACATGTCATTTCCTTTCATGGACTCCACTAATCCACACAATCTTTCATGGAAAAACTCTTTAGGAATCATAAAACCCAACTACGTACATTTAGACAATCAGACTTTATGCTCAAATGGCAGAGAAAAAAAAAAAAGAACTGAACCCCCGTCAAACTAAGTCACTCTATTCTTAACTAACAAACTACATGCTGGTGGAAATGCAGAGAAGGCACTACAAGCTCACATATATATTTGGCATTGCCCTATTATTTTTTGTGTGGGAATATTTGATACACTATCCCAATTTGATGGTTCCGCTGCACTGGCACTAAGGGTTTTCAACCTGTAAATATAGAGGATCAATCCTCAGCCCCCATGATCACTGCTTTTCCACAGCTGCCAGCCCCGGAAACAGTGGGCGGAGCTGGAAGCAGAAGGCAGCATTTACTGTGTAGTGTCCGTGCCAGTGTACTGCAGCTCAGCTCATGTTAAAGTTCTAAATTAATCTATAAGGCCTCATGCACACGACCGTGGTTTGGGTCCGCATCTGAATTTTGGTGGGTCGGATGCAACAAATTCACTTCAATGGGGCCGCATGTGCTGTCTGCATCCTTTCCACGGCCACGCAAAAAAATAGAACATGTCTTATTCTTGTCCATATCATGGATAAGGATAGGACTGCTCTATTGAGGGCCGGACGTTACGTTCTGCAAAATGCAGAACGCACGCGACCGATATCCGTGTTTTACGGATCGGCAATTTGTGGACCGTATCTGACGTAGTTTGAAATCCATCTCATTTTTTATCCTTGGCTAAAGCTGCTGCTTTATCTATTACCATGCTTTATAACCCAACTCTTCCTTTTCAAGTAGTCTGCTTTGTATTAGCACGAGCACACCACAAGGTCACAGGAAGTTAGTAACTGATTTCCATTACTATAAATGACATTTATTGTGAATAAAAATGAAATAATCACAATATATAACACTGTACTCACACCTCAATACCAACACTATTAATGGGCACCCAACTAAAGTTACTTTAGTGACAGCCTAACTGACATGGTACAAAGCTTCTTTAAAAAAAAAAAAAAAAATTGAAGCCATAAAACAGACAGAAATACTTACCAATCGACTAAAACCTCCATACAAGATACAGAACCCTCCTTGGTAATCGGACAGTTCTGCAAAACCTTCAATGTTCCGATAGTCATAAGAGCAGAGGACACGATTGTTCGTTGGATCTATTTGGTCTATTCCCCCCGGAGTTACTTCCAGAGAGACTAATTTTCTGCTATCGCTCCAGTGATGCTTGTAGCAGTTGTACCTCTGAAACAGAACAGGAAAATAGTCACAGGAAGGGTCCACACTACACATTTCAAGGAACAAATGTCAGCCATTCATATTAATTAATCAATTAACTCTGCTACATGATAGAAATTAACTGTTCACTTTGGTAGAGTATAGGGTACATTTGGTTAACTACACATTATTGCACATCTATGGTTTCATACGTACAGATATTGGTCACCATTTATCCGTTACTCCTGTACTCAATACATATTGGATAGATAAGATCAATAGGAGTATGTTAGGTATATAAGGGTTCATAATTTTGATTGTTTTCATTTTAAGGCCAATTATTAATTTTTCTCAATTTTTTTTCTGGTGGTAACTTATTTCATTTTTTGCCACTGAAGTTTTATGAGAATTATGTTAGCGCAGACGCTGGGATGTGATATGTTGGCGGATGCCATGACACCTGCACCTGGTGAAGATGAGTTACTGCCTAGATGCTGCAGGCAGACCGTGGCATCCAGGGAGTTAGTCAATTGGAAATTGGAGTTATCTCCATATCTCCCACTGTGACCCAGAGTGCTGCATCAGCGCAGAATGTGTGGATGGGGGGGGGGGGGTGTCTCTTCTGTCCCTGTGCCGGGGTTAAAGGCGTGGACTGTCTGAAGAGTCTACACAGCCTGCAGTGAAAGTAAATAAATAAAATAAATAATATTTCAAAAAACAACATCACTGGCCTCTGAAAGGATGATTAATCAAATTGTGTACTTTAATGGAGCTGGGATGCAATACGTAACTTGGCCAAGCATATTTCCTTTCCCCTAGAAACAAATTCAATATTGCAGTGGTTTTTAACTCCTTTTTTATTGTCTTCAATGGAAATCAAATTTGTCCCTTGCCTACAACTCAAGCCTTGAAGTCCCAAGGAGAAAACTCTGTCCTTCCACAGCACATCCCAGTAGCATAAAAAATCCCTGGGTCATTAAGGCAGTTTTAAAGGGAGTCTGACACCTCTATTTCACTTATATAACTAAGAGCACTGCCCCACAGAAGATTGCACAAACATCCCAGACATACCTGTGTGTACTGTGTGCCTGTATTCAATGTTCAGAAAAAATACTTTATTCTGCTGGAAAACAGCTCCCAAGTGCCCTGCTGAAAGTGAAACTAAAGACAGCTTTCTCTCCCGACTCGATTTCTAACAGCTATATCTTCTGATATACTGGATATGATGCTGTGATTTCATTTGAAAGCTTGGAATGCCAGCTTTCAAAGAAGGTCAGAACCATTTTTCTATCTGCTACCAATCCCTCCCCTCTTCAGTCTGGTTTTGCTTTGGGCACTTGCAGTAGCAGAGCTGGGCACTTGGGAGCTGTTTTCCTGGAGAATAAAAGTGCTTTTCCTGGACATGTAATACAGACACACAGTGCACACAGGTATGTCTGGGTTGTGTCTGCAATCTTCTATTGGGCAGTGCTCTTAGTTATATTGGTGAAAATGAGGTGACAGACTCCCTTTAACACTATTAGACACCATGTACACAACCATATCTGTTTTGTGGTCAGAAAACCGTGGATCCGCAAAATACGGATGCAGTCCGTGTGTTATCCACATTCTATTTGCAGACCAATTGTTTTCAATGGGTTCGTGGTCAGTATTTTGCAGGCATAGCCTATGTTTCTGTGCAAGAATGATCTGTGTGCTTTCCGCATTTGTATGCGCATTTTGCAAAAATGTCCTATACTTGTTCTCAATATGCAGATGCAAAATGGATCACATCCGCATTTTGGGGATCTGCGATTTACAGATATGGTAGTGTGCATGGTGCCTTAGTTATTGCATTTGAGGTTACTTATGGTATACTTACCCTTCCAGTAATCTTCCCTTCAGCAAACTCTGTCCTGAATCTCTGTTGAAAAAAAATACAAAAAACTCAGCATCCAGGCTTTACAAGACTATACAATACACACATAGGCATGCAAAGCATATAACTACTGAAAACACGAAAATATTTAAACATATGGAAAACCACTGCTCTCCAATTCATTCACTAGCATCTTACCAGGGCTTCTGTTAGAAGTTCTGTTCTGTGCTCTGTAGAAAACTTTAATGTTTCAGATTTCTTCCCGCTGCCCTTCCGGAAAGTGAGCGCAAATTCTGATCCTTGCCCTTTACCCACAGGACTGATGCCGCAAATGTCTCCATAAGGCCACTGAGAAAAGCAATAACCACAATTGGATTTCTACATATTTATTTTTGTTTTACAACAGGTTTCCAGCCTGCAGATGTTGAGGATATCCTCAAGATATCAACATCAGATTGGTGGGAGGGAAGTGAATGGGAGCTCAGTGGATAGAGCATTCTGCTTCCAGCTCCATCTACTGTTTTTGTTTCCAGCACTGTGGTGACTGTGATGGGTATCAGATCTACACCAATCTGAAATTGAGGACCGATCCGGAAGATAGGCCATAGTATCACCTGGCTGGAAAACCCCTGTAAATGATTACAAAAATGTATCATTTGTAGTAGAACTGTAACAGTGTTTTACATGCATGTCTGCTACACAGGTCCTGTAAGGATTGTGCTCCGGTTGACAATGATTCAATACAAATAACAATCAGGTAGGCTTAAAGGGAATCTCCACCTTTTATTCTCATGTCTTTAGGATCTAAATGTGTTAACACTCATTTCCTAACATACCTTCACAGCAGTTGGAGCTCAGTTTTTCTGATGAAGAGCTCCAATTCCCCTGCACAGATATAAATATAAAATACTATATTCTATCTGCCTTCACCTGCCACTAGAGGGAGCTTAAAGAGGCTCTGTCACCTGGTTCCAGCATACCCTAATAGACATATAACCAGGTAGGGCTCTTAACACTGATAAAAAGCATACCTTTAATTCCCTTCTCTGATGTCTGTTTTAGCTGTAAAATAAACTTTTATAAATATTTAAATGAGCAACTGGAGCACTCGGAGGCTGGGTTATGCCTTCCGAGCACTGCTTCTGGCACGTCCCCAGTAATGATACCGCTGCTTTGCACGTGCGCACTCGCATGTATGACGAGCAGGCGAAGTGATGTGACATGAGCATGAGCACTAGAAGACAAGGACTTGCCCAGAAGAACGGGAACAGTGGAGTGCGCACGCTTCGTCATACATGCGAGTGCGAACTGATCCGGTCACAGCCACTATCCCGCAACTCCACTACTAATGGAACAGGTCACAATCACCTTCATGCTACAACACTATTGTCATTAATTGTGATGTGGTAGCATCGCGTGACTAGTTTAAAAATAAGTGTCCAATAAGCAAAAAAAATAAATCAATTGGGTTCTGAAGTCTAAAATTATTTGTTTTATCTGTTATTTATATTATTTTGGCCATCGCTTTTTTTTTTTTTGTAAAAAGCATATGTAAAAGTTTGTTGAATGACTGAATGTGAATTACTAAGAGAAGAGGAAGACACTGGTGTGACACCAATGCCACTCCAAGCATATGACGCTAAGTGGAGCTGAAAGGAACAGAGGGGTCATATTGACTCTCCAGTCAGGAAATAAGACAACTGCTTTAAAACAGATACAAAATTTATCTTTGAATACCTGATTCGTAACTTCAAGGGTGGTGGGGTTGTATGTTGTTATGGCATGGGATCCCACTGAAAATACTCTTTTATATCTAGGGAAAAAGGTAATAATATTTCAATAAAATGATACAAAGATAAATAGGGAACAAAATATCAATGACTTTCACAAAACCACTATATAAATTACATAATATCTTTAGCATGTCTTGTAGGGCTAGCTCTGCTGAAAGTAAAGATAACTTTCAATTTGTGATCTATTGCTTTTAATCCATATGTAAATGAGCAGGGAGGGCCAAAGCCACTCTGTGCACCCTTGCTCCACTGCCTTCCTCAGGCAGACCCACCCTCTACTTCTTGATTGGCAGAAGCAGGTGAGATGACTATGCAGTAACCAGGTACTGTCAAGTGAAGAAGGAGAGGGAGGGAGTCGGGACTGGCAGAGGAGCAAAGGTGCAGATAATGACTTGGCCCCATCTTTGGTGTGAAATTAAAAACAAAAAAAACAAACAACAAGTGTTCCAGGTCCACCGCCAAGCTCCCGTCCAGATGGAAGGAAATGTGAGCCAATAAATGGCTTCAGCAGTGATGCGTCAGGAATGGCATGTGACTGCTGAGGCAGCAGTGACAAGTGTGTTGACGGTACATCACATTTTAGTTCCAGTGGGGACTGGAAACATAGGAGAAGGCAGCTAGGCACTGGACCTGGAATACTTTGAACAGCTGCCTAACCTTATAAAAATTACTTTGCATGCTGACAACCCTTTAACTGATCATTTGCATAATGATTATCCCCTTAGTGATTAGCGCGTTTTCGGCCTTAGTAACAAAGCAATTTTTTTTTTTTCATTTTTACATTGTTGCATTTCAAGAGCTATAACTTTTTCTGTCGATGTAGCCATATGAGAGCTTGATTTTTTCAGACAAGTTGTAGTTTTTAATGGTACCATTTTGGGGTAAACAACTTACTGATTAACTTTTATTAACTCTTTCTGGAAGGATGAGAAAAAAATAGTATTTCTGCCACTTAGTTTTTAGGTTATAAATTTTGGGGCGTTAATTTTTAGCATAAATAACATTACTGTACTCTCCTGGTCAGTACAATTACAGCAATACCAAATATATATATATATATATATATATATATATATATATATAGGTTCTAGCATCACAGCATCCCAAGTCCATAACGTTCTTATTTTATTTCACATTATTTGATTATAAAGACACCAATAATATGCATTAGCTTTCTAAGTATAGAAAAGCTCCATTCTCAATACATTAAGTCTACACCCTTTTATTATTGGTTAAAAAGACAGAGAAAAAAAATAACTAGAGGAAGAAATCTAGAAGACTCTCCTGGGATTTGAACCTGGGACATCTACATGAAAGGCTGGCCATTTAACTCCAGGTTACAGCATTTATCATATTGAGTGAAGTGGTTTTCCATACTTAGAAAGCTAATACACATTAATGGTTCACAGTCATATATTGTGCCAGTGAATAAACCAGTTATACGTATTAGCTTTCTAAGTATAGAACAACTCTATTTTGAGCAATGGTATGGCTATAGTAAACAGTTTAAACTGTATGATATGTACATGCTAGAAGACAGGTCTAGGACAAAGCTCTGCACTCAGAATGCTAATATCTAGCCCTTCCAATTAAGGGAAGGGGGGAGTGCACAGAGCACAGGTGCATTACAGCAGCTGTTCTTCAAGGATTTAACCCTGGTACTCCAACACGATCATTTGCATATAAATAAAAAGCAGGTATCTCTGCAGCTGTTTAGCATACAAACAAACGAAAGGTATAGTTTTAATCAGCATGATCAATCCTACCAAGCAATATGTCTCTTTAAATGAATATATCACAATATAAGAATGGCTATCTTCTTTGGTTACTGATAAAAGGTCAGTTTTTTTTTTTTTTACGCTTTCCCTGAAAAAAATGCTTGATTAAGAGGAAATCTGACTCAGCGTACTGCTGAACAACGAACATTTTAGACAACAGGAAAGAGACGTTTTTGTTACAGACTTATCTTTTGCACTGAAGCAAAGTGGATAAAGGATTTGAGCAACACAAAACAGGGTGAACAGAAAACACTGTCACTGGGAAGTTACACAAAGTGGAAGTGGGATAAAGATAGGGGACAGATTAAAAATGGCTAATTATAAAACTACATAATACACCATTCTAATGTAATAGATCTACCAGTGAATAAATATTGACTAAATAAGCTGATCTGTCCCGGAACAAAATAAAATACTCAGAATGTAAATGAATATCTTATTTAGCCTTCTTATTTTCTGGTTAATAATTGGAATAAATTGACTCACATTGCAGACACAGGAAATTTCCACAACACTTACTGGCGTTGCAGAAACCCCACTGACATGCACTTGTAGGTGGATTCCAAGTGGATTTGATGCAGATTTCAATGTGGGAATCTGCTTCAAATCCACAGCAGGTGAAATAGTAATATTATAAAATTAAGTATCAGTGAAGCTATTTTTCTACAGACGGCTTACTTAACAGCATCATGCCCACCGGAAATTCATCTAGACACCTTCACTGAGGGGAAGACTGAATACTCTTTAAAATGACTGATGTATATAAAGGGTTACGTCACGATTAATGAAGAAAAAAATGAAAATCAGACATCAACATGATGAAAATCAGACATGACAATCTCTTTCTAACAAAGCAACCAGCCTTGTACCTCACATGGATCCAGAGATCTCCTCATTTATTGCTCCAATTGTTCTTTTCTATTAACTTCAAGCTTGCAGCTCAGGGTGTGTGTCCTTTCTGCAGCAGCTCTCACCCTATCACAGCTCAGGGGGTGTATCTTTTTCAGCTGCAGCTCTCTCCCTATCACAGCTTAGGGAAAATGTATTTTTTGCTGCAGTCCTCTCCCTACCACAACTCAGGGGGTGTGCCCTTTCTGTTGCGGCGCACTCCCTGTAACTGTTACAGCTTCCCACAGTAGATCCGGCTGGTGGCAGTTGAAGAATATAACTGAGCATTTGCGACCACATCAGCAATGTTACCAAAGTAGCCAGAGGAATAAAAAAAAGAACAAACTGCAGGTGGTGCTATACAGATACATTTTACTGAATGACTGAGTGGCTATACAACATTTTTAATAGCATGTAATCATCAAATTATTCAGATGTAGGAGCTGGTCTGAAAAACATGCATAGAATGACGGTAATCAGCTGGACAAAAAAAGCTGCGCGCAGTGGTATTTGTCCGGCCGATTCTCAGCATATTTGCCGGATCATTCCCGTATCACCGCCAGACTCCAATTATAGTTAATGGATCTGGATGGCATTAAGGTAGCGTCTGGCAATGTCGGATCCAGGAGGCCGCTCCTGGCCAGAACAGCCTGACACATATGAAACAAGCCTAAGATGACAAATGCAGTGATAGATACAATAGTAGATATTACAGGCGAAACCATTGTTTCTCTTCCATATTGAGAAATATGCAAAAAACAATAAAACGTTAGTCAATTCCGGAGAGAAAGAGAAAGAAATTCTTCTCTGCAACAGTTTCTACATTGTGCTTCCCTATTTCTACATTAAAGGGGTTATCCCACGAATAATGTAAAAAATGAAAATCAGACATCATATAGTACATGACAATCTCTTTCTAACAAAGCTAGAACCAGCCCCGTACCTCACATAGTAACATAGTTTATAAGGCCGAAAAAAGACATCTGTCCATCCAGTTCGGCCTGTCCAGAGATCTCCCCATTCATTGCTCTGGTAGATTTATATCGAGCCGACAGCTCAAGGGGAGTGTCTGCTGCAGCTCAGGAGGCGTGTCCATGCTCTCCCAATCACAACTCAGAAGGCAGTTGAAAGATGAAACTGAGCATGTGCGGCCTTCTCATTGAGCAGGTCAGAGAAATAAGAAATTAAGTGCACTATACAGGTACATTTTATTGAATAACTTAGTAGCTATACAAAATCTTTAATTAAATGCAATTACAAAAGTATTCAGATCCAGGTGCTGGTTTGAAAAATGTAGGATATTTTTCGTGGGACAACCCCTTTAAATGTAAAAGATGTTGCAGCCCCCAAACAGGAGAATTACAATCACATCAACACCATATATACAGATGTACTATAAAAGTGTAACCATCATTTTTGCTTTAATTCCTGTTGTTTTTACAGAACCAAGACATTCCACTGTAGAAAAAAAAATGTGTCTGTAAACAAGCCTGTTACCACGCTTTTTGAGTATAAAAGAGAAACTGAAGTACCCAAAGGAAACCCATGCAAACCATAGGGAGAATATAAAATTATGCAGACGTTCGCAGATAATTATTTATATAGTACTGTACAGAGACTATCACCACTCTCACTAGTCCCAGTCCCCCCTAAGGTCCGCCATTCAAATTCCAAATTTTCCTATTGGCATGAGCCTTAGGGCCAGTTCACGCTGCATTTTTTGAAACCTCAAAACCGGCTAAAAAAAAAAAAACTCCTCAAAACAGTCTCCCATTCATTAAGTGGAGGCAGCAGTTGCTTTTTTCTTCCCGTGTGGAAAAAAGAAGCAGCATGCCCTAACTTGGGGCAGTGAATGAAATGGGAAACATAAAAAACAGATCCGTACGTGTTTTTGACAAGGATCTTGCGCTAAAAACCGCAAGCTAAAAATGCAGTTTTGTAATGAAGTAAACAACCATTTGTTAAAAAAAAAAAAAAACGCATAAAAAAAAAATAAACTCGCAGATTCCGCGCTGATTTTCTTAGGCAGATTTTCAAAATCCATTGTATGAACATACCCTTAGTATGATGTACCCAGTGGAAATCCACACAAACATAGGTAGAACCTCCATGCAGATGCTTCCAAATTTTAACCATATAAACGTTATGATGACGACTCCTCCACAGTAGCACAGCCTAGTATCGGAAAACAGCAAATCCCAGTATCGTATCGATCCGAGCGCAAAAGTATTGATTAGGTACTGAAAGTTCGATACCTGGTGCAACCCTACGGTGTACCAATAACGTATGAAGAAAAGTCCCACAAAGTAACAGTTTCCTAAATTTCTCTCTATTGCCAAACTTCCCCAAAATGCAATTAGCCATTAGGGTCCCTATACATTGCAGATTTTCTGTACAAAATGTACCAGCCCAATTCAGTTGTTGGGAATAGATTTTCATTTGCTGAAATTTAACAAAAAAAAAAAATCTGCTGCATGTGAATATACCATTTAGGGTCCATTCACACATCCGTATGAATGGTTTGCGGAATGGGTGCGGACCAATTCATTTTCAATGGTGTACTGTCTGCATCCGCACTTCCGTTCCGCGGCCCCGCAATAAAATAGAACATTTCTATAGTGTCGGCACATGGCCGGTGTCCGTGTTTTGCGGATCCGCAAAACACATGCAGATGTGTGAATGGACCCTTAGAAGGAGATGCTGTGTGTACTGCATGATCTGTACGGCGCCCTCTAGGAGAAGTGTGGGGCAGGCAACAGCCATTGAAGCTGAATGCCGCCAGCCTGCATGTCTTGTCCTCTGCAGCCGGGATCACGCTCCAAGGCAGAGGAGGAGCAATTAAAAATTACCCATATAATAGTAAATTAAAGGAATTGAATATGATGTCACTTCAGCTCTCAAAATGAAAGAACATCACTTACTTTCCCCTCCAGGAATGTTTTGTGGTATAGAAACAGGCTAGATCCTTGTTCTCTCGGATTATATTCATTTTGCATGGAGGCCTGAAAAACAAATATACAGTGTAAATAATTAAAGTTCGAAAAGAAGTGAAACAAAGTTAGAAAAAAATGAAAATGCATTATTTATAAAGCATGCCGCTGCCTTTATTGTTCACCAGGCACAGAACCTTACATGTGGTAATAGCTGTGCTTAGTACTTCAGCTTAGCACTATTATTCATGTGAATAGGAGTAAGCTGCAATACTGTGCAAAGTCGCTGAGGAGCTGTATCTGGCAAGCAATGAAGTGTTGCAATGCCTTCAATCAGCTGATCAGCAAGGATGCCAAGAGTCGAAACCTCGTTGATCTGATATTAAAGGGGTTGTCTCACTTCAGTAAGTGACATTTATTATGTAGAGAAAATTAATACAACACTCTTACTAATGTATTGTTATTATCCATATTGCTTCCTTTGCTGGCTGGATTCATTTTTCCATCACATTGTACACTGCTTTTTCCATGGTTACAGGCAACCCTGCAATCCAGCAGTGGTGGTTGTGCTTGCACACTATAGGAAAAAAGCACTAGCCTATGTGCGCTCCCATGGTCCCGGCCACCAGAGAGGCTGATGCTTTTTACTTAAAGGGGTTGTCCGGGTTCAGAGCTGAACCCGGACATACGCTTATAGTCACCCAGGCAGCCCGCCTGAACAGAGCATCGGAGCATCTCATGCTCCGATGCCCTCCCTTGCCCTGCGCGATCCAGCTCTTTCATTTACATAACACACTGCCGGGCGGAGGCTTCCGCCCGGCAGTGAGTTCGGTGACGTCACCAGCTGTAATGGGCCGGCTTTAGTGCTGCCCTAGCCGTTTTACTGGCTAGGGCAGCGCTAAAGCCCGCCCATCAGCGCCAGTGACGTCACCGGGCTCACTGCCGGGCGGAAGCCTCCACCTGGCAGAGCCTGGCACGTCACCGGAACCGGGCTAAATGCCTTTGCCCTGCGCTAATTAGCGCAGGGCAAAGGAGGGCATCGGATCATAGGCTGCCTGGGTGAATTTAAAGGTATGTCCGGGTTCAGCTCTGAACCCGGACAACCCCTTTAAAGGGGTTCTCCGAGTTATAAATATTGATGACCTATCCTCAGGATAGGTCATCAATATCAGATCGGCGGGGGTCCAACACCTGGCACCCCCGCCAATCAGCTGTTTGAAGAGGAGGCGCGCGTAGTATCAGCGCTGCCTCCTCTTCATTGTTTACATGCTGGCCGACACGGGGGTAGTGGTGAGTAGGTGTAATTACACCTAACTGCCCCATTCATTTCTATGGATAGAATAGCTTCCATAACTTCTATGGGAGCGATTCTTCCCATAGAAATGAATGGGGCGGTGAGTTGTAATTACACCTACTCACCACTACCCCCGTGTCGGCCAGCATGTAAACAGTGAAGAGGAGGCAGGGCTGGTACGGCGCGCGCCTCCTCTTCAAACAGCTGATCGGCGGGGGTGCCGGGTGTCGGACCCCCGCCGATCTGATATTGATGACCTATCCTGAGGATAGGTCATCAATATATATAACTCAGAGAACCCCTTTAAGGATGCACTTGATTTACGACAAGATGCAGGCATCTTCATAAAATATGTGCTTTTTCTGGCAGAATGAACAAAATGGTGCAGATTTCAGTCATCATTTACACCAGGAAAACTATTGTAAATGATGATAAATGTGTCAGGAGCAATGGCCCCACCTACAACCAGCCCACGCCACTCCCCCTTTTCAGAAAGTGGCAAGAGTGGTAAAGAGACAGCATCTACACAAAAAATAAAATGTGCAAACACCATTTAAAAAGTCGCAACCCACGGCTTGCAACTTTTTACGGAGAAGATACATTTTGCCCAATGCAAAGACCCTCACCCAGGAACTGAACACGGATGTAATAAAGATTTACCTGCCCAGGCTGATGCTGAGCGCATATTAAGTTATTTTAACCGAGCAGGGCCTACTTTTATTTGCATAAAAATGAAGGCAAGAACTATTTCTGTACATTGAATGACAGTTACACCACTGCTCTTCACATTTTCTTTGATAAGAAGTTCTCCACGTGTTTGCCAATAGTGTCTGCCCAGTTTCTATCTACACCCTTACATACTGCTTCAACTCTGTCACTCTGTTACTCTGTTACTTATCAGCTCAAGAGCGCAACCAAATCAAACGCAAGATATTGACACAAATTTTAATTACTGAATGGTAGTAAAACATAATAGGGGAGAGTTATCAAAACTGGTGCAAACTGGCATAGCAAACAATCATCTTTCAACCAGTACAAGAACATAAATTCACACGGACTGGAGAACCTTCTTATTCTGTCAGCAGTAGGGTTGTCACCAAAATTTTGATTCGGTTTCGATATCATAAAAAAGTATTGTAATACTCGATAGAACACACCTATACTATTTTTTGGGGGACAAGGTGACTAAAAAATGTCGAATCGCGCGTTTTGTTTTTTTTCTGTCACGATGTTCACCGCATAAGTGATATTTTTTCATATTTTAATAGTTTGGACTTTTCGGACGTGGCGATACGCAATATATTTATTTATTGTTTATATATTTTATATGTAAAATTGGGAAAGGGGGGAATTAAACTTAATATTTTGGTGCTTGTTTTTTATTTTTTTTTTTTTTTTTTTACTTTTTACTTACTATTAGACCCCTTAGGGGCTAGAACCTTTGTCCTATTCACCCTAATAGAGCTTTGTGCAGACAGCAGCAGGGAACTTACCATGGCAGCCAGGGCTTCAGGAGCATCCTGGCTGCCATAGTAACCGATCAGAGCCCACGATTACATTGCAGGGGCTCCAATCGGAACTGCCACCGAACCACCAATGAAGAGGAGGGGATCCTGTGGCCACTGCCACCAATGACTTTAATACTGGGGGGTTGGGGAGCGCACAGCGCCACCAATGTTTGTAATACTAGGGTTGGGGAGGGTGCACTCATCCTCCTCTCCTACTTGTCAGGGATTATGATTCTGAATACAGATAAGCACTTCAGCTGAATATCTGTAGGAATGGAGATCATGAAGAGACATGAAGTACAGAGAGGAGGTGGGGATGTGGATAATGAGCAGCAGCTCTTGTATGTTGTCTCCATTACCACAGTCTGTCCTCTCTGTACTTCATGTCTACTCATGAACCCCATTCCCACAAAGATACAGCTAAATATCATATTAAACTGTAGTCAGGATCATAATCCCTGACAAGCAGAGTAGAGAGGAGGATGAGGCAGCTCTTCACCTCAGTGTTGTAAAGTAACTTCTCCTCCTGTGTGATTAGGACAGGTTTTGTGTGCACTAACAAGACGGCGGCCATTTTGTTTCTCCTAATCATCGCTCCCTAGACAAAACGAGCCATTATAACTAATGAAAGGTATTTGGGAATATATTTATAATAAAGTAATATTTACGTATTTTCATTTTCTTAATTCCCGGAGAACCCGTTTAATAACTATTAAAAATTGACTGCAAAGAAAAATGGGGTCAGTCAGCATATCTCAGTGTGCAGGTGCACGCTGCCATGGCTAGATACACAACGGAAAAAATTACAATGCAACAGCACTCTGAAAACCACATAAAGTACAAAAATGCCATAGTAATACAAAATATTCTGGTGCTAAAGCTACGCTTGTTTAGAAAATTTGAGATTCTTGGCAAATATATTTTGTACAAAATTATTTGTGCCCGTATGCCAAACGTCAAGGCGATCTCTGTAAGACGGGAACCTAACACTAAATGCTACCTGTTATGTGCCAAAGCGGTCACCATAAAATTCAAGGAGTGCAGGTTCCACTCTGCTTTTTATCATTTTTGGTGCCAAAAAGGCCTCCATTAAATCTAGTGAATGCAGGTACCAACATGCATGCTGAGCCCACTCTATACTTCACCTGGTGCCAAATGGCTACCACTGAACGCAATGAGAGTCCCACTCTATACTTCTCCTGGTACCAAAAGGCTTCCAGTGAGTGCAGGGAGAGCAGACTACAGCTTTATACCTTACACTAATTAAAATCAGCCTATGGGGCAGACAGACTGGTCAGGGGTGCACGACTAAATGGAGTAGCCACACCTCCAGTATAAACTGCAAAGAAAAAGGGGTTCAGTCAGCACATCCCAGTGTGCCTCTGCATACTGCCATTGCTAGATACACAAAGGAAAAAAAACACAACGCAACAGCACTCTAAATAAGCGTAGCATTAGCACCAGAATATTTTTTTATTACTATGGCATTTTTGTACTTTATTTGGTTTTCAGAGTGCTGTTGCATTGTGTTTTTTTTCCTTTATTAAAAATTGACACCATTTCTGAAAATGCGTTTTGCCTCCCATGATCACATAGAAGCTACACCACAGACTTCCACCCACAATATCTCAGACAAAGGGACGTTGTACTAAGAGCACACAACCCAAATGTCCTGACAAACTCACAAGCCATAAACATTAACGAAATTTAATCTTAAAGTATAACCATACTGTTTCTGGTCACTCAGTTAATAAGTTTACAGGGGGAATTACTAATTGATAATGTTCTCTGTTGTATCGTAGCTCAAAGTCATGGAGACATAAGAAGACACAAGCAGATCACAGATGACTCATTTCATAATTACAAGAAAAAAATGTCCTCCATTATAATAAGCCCGGCAGCCGTGCGACTAAGAAGTTGCCAGAATGGGGTTTCAACTTCCAAATGATTTCTTTCACGGACAGCAAATGAGATTTTTTATAAAGTAAGGTATAGCAAATTTAAAGGTTTTTCAGCCTCTTTCATAACGTACAATGCTATAAAATAACAAAGAGGAGTAATGCTCGCCCTACCAATTCCTACTGCCCCTATCACTCTCTGTGGACCTGGCTCCAGCGACGACCTGGCGAAATATGAAATGTGACCGCTGCAGCCAATCAATGACCGTTGCTGTGAGGTGTCGACACCACTGATGTCCTGGCTTCAGTGGTAACATGTTACATTGATATGACATTACTGGTGCCGAGAAAACAGAGACCAGTGAGAGATCTAGCAAGCATCAGAACAGGAGCAGCAGGGAATTGGAAAGGGAAAACCTTTAATTCAATAACCACAGTTTAAGGGGCTATTAGAATATGGTTTGAATTTTTGTATTTTGTTCGAATTTGAGAAATTATTTTCCATGGATCAGACAATATGCCTGACTGAAGATCATTATTATCCACTACCAGATCCCCTCATCTTATTAGAAATCTGCCAAGCATTAACAATGTACATGCTACAAAGGTGAACTAGTAACGATCGCAATAACGAACAGCAAAAATATTTAGCAATTATTGTTTCGAGTACGGTAAGTCTCATTTTACACTAGCATTTGAGAGCTCCACCAGGTTGTTCCGGCAAGGAAACGTCTTTTCGACGCAAAGGACTTGCTAACTTGTTGCTTGCTGTTAATGAAAAAATATCTGCTTGTCTTAAGCACTGCTCTTTTCATTAGAATTGGGTATGAATTAGCTAAATATATTGCTTCAGACAATTTTTGTTTAAAGAAGTGGATAAATGCATCAATCAAACCCGTGGAAATTCTTTGTCGCTTGGAAAGACTAAATCCTGACTCAGTAATCTCTCATATGGAAGTAAGTCAGATGGAAAATCCACTTATAAGATTCTACAGCACCTGCTGTCTTTGAGACAAGAGAGGGTGTCACAGACATATCCCAAGGCAAGACAGAGCAGCCAGAAAGGATGTAACATTTTGCAGAGATGCAATGAAAGATTTAACGGTTGAGAGAAATAAGGAGTACAAGAGAAAAGAATCAGTTCATGTAAAAATAAGTAAGCTAAATGAATAAAATATAAGATAAAGCATTATGATTAGAGAGCTGATATATGTATCCCCCTAGCTCTTGCTATATGGCACTTCTGTACTCAGCTATCTTCGGAACTCCCAAAGAAATGAATGGAGCAGCCATGTGCATGTGGGACCAAACACTGCGGTCACTTCAAGGGAACTGAAGGGGGTACGTTCTGGTGATCAGTGGGGGTCCCAGTGGTAGGTAGATCTGTGCTCTGTGAACTCACGTTATGTGACGTCGGGTCACAGCGCGGCAGGAAGCATTGGATCTCAGGAGTGGCGGCGGGGGCATCCGAAACAAGAGAGGTGAGGTTTTTTTTTGTCTGATCAGAGACCTGATTGGGGGTCTGAGCTGAGGTTTGATTGGGGATCTCACATGCGGTATAGTTGGCATTGGGGGTCTGAGCTGTGGTCTGTGTGGGGGTCTGATTAACATTGGGGGTCTGAGCTGATGTCTAATTAACATTGGGGGTCTGACCTGAGGTCTAATTAACATTGTGGGTCTGAGCTTCTGATTGATTAACATTGAGGGTCTGATGAAAAATACTTTTTCTTATTTTCCTCCTAAAACCTAGTCATGTCTATGTCTTATAGTGCGAAAGATCCGTATGTCACGAAGGGGTGAAAATGCTCTCAGTCACCGCAGTTGTGTGCCAACTATATTTACTTCTATTGTGACTGTTGAGTTGTTAAGTAAGGTATTTTTGATGTGACAAAAGCTGTGCAAATTGACTTGATAATATCCTACCATATTGTTTATACAGCTCCAGTGCATAACCATGTGGCCCCATAGTTACAGCCTATAACTAAACCCTGTTTAGGCCGCTTTAACAAATACTGACCATGTGATAGTGGCCTAAATCTCATTCAGTCATACTCCCTTCTGTGTCTTCAAATAAAAAAAAAAATCAGGAGGAATGCACTGTTATCAATACTATAATAAAAAGAAATAAAAAAGAACTCTGATCTCTAGTGTAATTTTCCTCTTTTTTATTCACCTCTCTGGATCTCTTGTCTGTTCAGTTACTGTGGGTGGGCAGCAGTTTGTCCCATGTGACCATCAGGCACTTTCATCTCCTAGGAGTGCAGTGCAGTCAACTCTTAACTCATTCCTTCCCTGCATCCAAAATAGTCCCTCACACACAGCACCACCAATTCCCCCGGTCAATTTTCTTCTCCACGTTCTAGAAAGAGAAATATATAGCTACTGTATTTTTGGACTATAAGACACACCTACAATTTGGAGGAGGAAAATAAGAAAAAAATATTTTCCATCAGACCTCAGAGCAGACCCTCAAATCAGGCCCCCATTCTAAATCAGACCTCAAATCAGACCCCAGAGCTTCATCAGCCTCAGATCACACCCTCCATCAGATTACATCAGCCTCCTATCAAACCCCCAGCCTCAGATTGGATGCCCAGCCACAGATTAGACCCCCGCAGCCTCCACCAGCCTCAGATCAGCCCCCATCAGCCTCCAGTCATTCTCCCATCAGAACCCCTGACCCCTAATCAGACTCAGATCAGACCCCCAATCAGCCTCAGATTAGAGCCTCTCTTGCTCCGGACGGCGCTGCAGATCCAGGACTCACCACCCCCGCACTGCTTCTTCTGCTCATGCTGCACTATGATCTGACGTTGCACAGCATCAGGTCATAGTGCGCACCTACATGCACTACGTCCTGACGCTGTATGTGGTCAGGACACAGTACACAAAGAGGACTGGAAGAAGATAATGGAAGCGGTCATTAGCATTCGGATTATAAGACACACTGCCACCTTTCCCCCACTTTGAGAGAAAGAAAAAGAAAGATATCTTCAATATGAGATTACTATGCCACCACTGCGGGGAGGATGAGAAAAACTGAAGGCGGGAGAAGGGAGACCAGAAACAGCAGCGGGCCTAACAGAGTGGAAAATAAAATATACAAAGAAAATAAAATAAATAACAATGGGCGTGGGATAAATCCTTTAATAAAACATATTTCTATCAGATCTAAAGAATGTCTTCATTCATTTCCCAGGTCCCAATGTCTTCTATGGTCATTCTAACACAGCGCACAAACTGTATTGCTATGCATGAGAGAGCACAAGTCAACAGAGAATTTGCTGACTGTCCACACTAACATATGTGCCAGGTACAGTCGTCACGTTCCATACCTGTAGTATTGTTGTCACCATGATCATTGAGAAAGTATTATTCATTAACACACTGACACACACAAAGGTCGCAAGGTGCAACCTTCCTGTGCTGAAGATCACAAATTACCGTACTTCTGTCACTAAAGGAGAAAAATCAAGACTACAGTGTGGACTTTAGCTCTACTCCAAGGGGATGCAACACTCTGCTCTGCCGCCAAAGCCATCACTGTGCTTATTCTAACAAGTGCCGATTTATGCTCCTATATTTCATGCTTGATAGCAGCTTCCACAAAAATACACTTACTATTGCCCATTCCCAATGCAACCATTTCTATTAGAAGCTTTTCTATTTTTCTTCCCATGTGATTCTTATACAAGTCACATGGACATCTATAAAATAATCCAAATAGACATAACCATAATACACTGTATACTGTATTTGTATATAATATACCCAATTTAAACAAGGTTAAAGAGTCTCTGTCAGCATAATATACCCCATTAAAGAGCCAAATAGCCTGTAAACAGGGTTAAAGAGCCTCTGTCAGCATGATCTACCCTAATAAACCAGGCATATAGCCTGCCAGAGATGTGCTTTGTTATAAATTAAAGGGTTATTCCCATCTTGGACAAGGATATGCCCCCATTGTCCTATAGGTGCGGGTCCCAGCGCTGGCTCGGCTATTTCCATCGGCTCCATAGAAATGAGGTGCTGCTCCTGCTCCTAGAGGCTCCGTTCTCCCACCTCATTCCACACCCTGTCCATCCTTGATTGAGAGGCCAGTGTTCGTCTTCTACTACAGGCCCTGTGTGCTGGGTAAACGGCATGGCACAAGTGCAAGATTTACCCAGCATACAGGGCCGGCAGGAGAAGATGAACGTTCAGGTGTGTTACATTTTAGGAAACTGAAGAGCTAAGCTTGTGACCTCCACCAACATGATCTTCTGACACATCTCTATGAGAAAAGTTTAGGTGGATTCCCCAAATTCATAACACTTCCTAGACAGTAAAAGACAAAAAAAAGTTCATGCTCACTTAGGAAGAACATAGCAGTAATATACTTCACATATTTCCAGTTTATTAGATCTTCAAGGCTTCACCTGATACGGGTGGATTAAAAAAAATGATCATGACAGATGTCAGATTAGTTTAGGTGATGACTACACAGTTATTCACTTTGCCCATGTTTGCTGCCTTCTCCTGACTGCACCAAAAACACCAGAATGAATGGCAAATGGTCAGTCACTTGGTCTGAATTGTACTTGTCAACTTTTGAGAAATGACAACAGGTAGATTCCAAAGAGGGAAACAAAACATCTGAGTGTTCGGCCTCAACCAGACCAGATTTCCTAAGAAACTAGACCATTTAAATAACAAATCCCAGACCAGCCTCCACCCCTGTTTACAGATCCCAGACCAGATCACCATTTACAGACAGTAACATATTAAAATAGTTTGTAAGGCTGAAAATATACTGTATGTCCATCCAGTTCAACCTGTTATCCTTCAAGTTGATCCAGGGAAAGGCAAAAAAAAAAAAAACATTAGGTAGAAGCCAATTTTCCTCCTAAGGCCCCATTCAGACGACAGTGTTTCACGGCTTGTACAGCGTTTCACTGTTCGGCGGCGGCCTTAGGAAGCGCACGGCGTCATAGCAACCAATGACGCCGTGCGCTCCCGTCCTCTGGGGCAGCACAGGTCGGGCTTTCAAGGCCCGTATCGGGCCGTGAAATACGGTCGTCTGCATGGGGTCTAACTCCAATTCAGCAATCAGTATAAATCCCCGCATCACTGACCCTTCTCCAAAATTCTAGCAACTATAACATGTATTATTATACTCTAGAAATGAATTCAGGCTGCTCTTGAACTCTTTTACTGAGTTCACCATCACTACCTCCTCTTGCAGAGCGTTCTACTGCCTCACTGCTCTTACAGTAAAGAATCCCCTTCTAGGTTTGTGTAAAAACCTTCTTTCCTCTAGATGTAGAGGATGTCCCGTTGTCACTGACCCTTAAGTTTATGGACCCTAGACCAACACCACCACTGTTTATAGAACTCAGACTAGACACCTCCCCCCGTTTACAGACCCCAAACCAAACATCCCCTGCCTGTTTACAGACCCGGACCACACACACATCAACTCCTGTTTACAGCTCTCAGACCAGACACCTGCCCCTATTTACAAGTTCTAGACCAGACACCATGTTGTCCAGTCTAGTCAGTTTGAGGTCTATTTAAAGCGGCTCTGTCACCAGGATTAACCCTATTAAACCAGACATACTGCCTGGTAGAGCTCATCATGCTGATTAAAACTGTACCTTATATGCAAATGAGTGATTCAAGCACTCGGAGGAGGAGCTGAACACTCTGAGCGCTGCTATGTTACACCCCCTGTTCTTTAAACACGCCCCCTCCCCATGATTGACAGGACCAGAGATCAGGCTGAGGGCAGAGCTGTGTCCTGGCTTATTCATATCTACTGTATATATGTGTATTATAATCACTATGTACTATAGTTTCACCACACTGAGATCTGTTTAGAAAGATGATATACATAATGCTGCTGTATTCACAGGTATCATATAGGATTATGAAGACATCGGTAATGTGTGTTACCTTATAAGTATTAAAAAAAACATGCATTCTTATGTGGTAGTCCAGTAAACTTAGAGGTTAAGCAACTGGTTTTGTATGTAAAGATTCTAGGTTTGAATTGTTTTTTCTTCAGATATTTTTTTTCTTCCACATTTATCCCCCATAGAAAAGTCTATTTCCTTATTATATTGAGAATATTTTTTTAGAAAGCTAATAATTATTACTGGTTTCTTCATAATCATGTATTGTGTCTATGAGTAAAGCAGTAACAGGTTTTAGAAAAGAAAATGCTATTCTCAATATAGTAAGGCCTTATTATCATTATATGATGTCTATATTCAAGGCAGATCACTATACCACTAAGCTATAGTATTACTACACAGAAATGCATGCTTTTCTATGCTTATAAATAGGGATGAGCGAATCGACTTCGGATGAAATATCCAAAGTCGATTCGAAAAAAACTTTGTTCTAATACTCCCGCTCCGTACAGTATTAGAATGTATTGGCTCCGATGAGCCGAAGTTATTACTTTGCGAAGTCTCGCGATACCAGTGCTCCAGACTAAAAAAAAAACCAAGGAGCCATTGGCTCCTAACCTGAAAAATTTAGGAGCCAAATAAAATTTTTAGGCGCCAAATTTAAATACATAAAATTATAATTTAAAAAAAAAAAAAAAAGACTTGGAGGAGAAGACGGAACGTCCGGCCCTTAATAGAATTGTCCTATCCTATTTTTTGGGGGGACAAGGTGACTAAAACATAGTGAATTGTGAGGTTTTATTTTTCTTTTACATGTTCACCGTATAGGAGATTTTTTTTATATTTTAATACTTTGGACTTTTTGGACATTTATTAATATATTTTATATGTAAAATTGAGAAATGCGGTGATTAATGGGCCATTCAGACGGCCATAGTATTGTGGATCCGCAAAATAGGACATGTTCTATCATTTCTTGCGGAGCCGCGGCTAGGCAAGTTCACAAGCCGCCCATTGAGTGAATGCAGCCGTATCTATTCTGCAAAATTGCGGAATAGATGCGGGCACGTTCACACTGTCGTGTATATATATTAATATATTGGTGGGTTTTTTTTTTTTTTTTACTTTTTATTTAATAATTATTGGCCCCATCAGTCCTCGGATCAGCCCAGCGTGCCCCCATCAGACCTCGGATCAGCCCAGCGTGCCCCCATCAGACCTCGGATCAGCCCAGCGTGCCCCCATCAGACCTCGGATCAGCCCAGCGTGCCCCCATCAGACCTCGGATCAGCCCAGCGTGCCCCCATCAGACCTCGGATCAGCCCAGCGTGCCCCCATCAGACCTCGGATCAGCCCAGCGTGCCCCCATCAGACCTCGGATCAGCCAGCGTGCCCCCATCAGACCTCGGATCAGCCCAGCGTGCCCCCATCAGACCTCGGATCAGCCCAGCGTGCCCCCATCAGACCTCGGATCAGCCAGCGTGCCCCCATCAGACCTCGGATCAGCCCAGCGTGCCCCATCAGACCTCGGATCAGCCAGCCCCCATCAGACCTCGATCAGCCCAGCGTGCCCCCATCAGACCTCGGATCAGCCCAGCGTGCCCCCATCAGACCTCGGATCGGATCAGCTCAGCGTGCCCCCACAGACCTCGGATCAGCCCACCGTGCCCCCATCAGACTCTCGGATCAGCCCACCGTGCCCCACAGACCTCGGATCAGCCCACCGTGCCCCTTCAGACCTCGGATCAGCCCACCGTGCCCCCTTCAGACCTCGGATCAGCCCACCGTGCCCCCATCAGACCTCGGATCAGCCCACCGTGCCCCCATCAGACCTCGGATCAGCCCACCGTGCCCCCATCAGACCTCGGGCCAGCCCACCGTGCCCCCTTCAGGCCAGCCCACTTGTGCCCCCTTCAGGCCAGCCCTTGTGCCCCCTTCAGGCCAGCCCACTTGCCCCCTTCAGGCCAGCCCACTTGTGCCCCCTTCAGGCCAGCCCACTTGTGCCCACAGGCCAGCCCACTTGTGCCCCTTCAGGCCAGCCCACTTGTGCCCCTTCAGGCCAGCCACTTGTGCCCCCTTCAGGCCAGCCCACTTGTGCCCCCTTCAGGCCAGCCCACTTGTGCCCCCTTCAGGCCAGCCCACTTGTGCCCCCTTCAGCCCAGCCCACTTGTGCCCCCTTCAGGCCAGCCACTTGTGCCCCTTCAGGCCAGCCACTTGTGCCCCCTTCAGGCCAGCCCACTTGTGCCCCCTTCAGGCCAGCCCACTTGTGCCCCCTTCAGGCCAGCCCACTTGTGCCCCCTCAGGCCAGCCCACTTGTGCCCCCTTCAGGCCAGCCCATTGTGCCCCCTTCAGGCCAGCCCACTTGTGCCCCCTTCAGACCTCAGATCAGCCCACATTGCCACCATCAGAATAAAATAAAAAAATCACTTACCTGTCCTGCGCCGCGCCTCCGCTCCGGCGCTGTCACCTGACTGCGTGCAGCATCAGGTCAGAGTGCACGCACTACGTCCTGACGCTGTACGCAGTCAGGACAGTGCAGCGCAGGCACATAGAAGAGGAGCGCCGGACACCTGAGCGGAACCGCGGCGCTGGACAGGTGAGAGATTTTTTTTTTTTTATTTTGTCTGCTCCATGTTCTCTGATACTAGGCTGTGCAGTAGCGCAGCCTAGTATCAGTAGGTGCCGATCGGGTCCAGGCGCAAATGGCGACAAGACTAAAAAGTCTTGTCGCCATTTGTCAAATCTAAGTTGCATTTGCGACCATTTTGGTCGCCATCTGGAGCCCTGGATACTTCACGTAATAACTTCAGAAATTGACTTTTACTGTAAAAAACCATTTCCCTTACTCGGGTTTGGTTCTATCTTGGAACCGAACCCGAGTTCGGGAAATGTTTTTTTACAGTAAAAGTAAATTTCTGAAGTTATTACACGAAGTCTCGCAAAGTAATAACTTCGGCTCATCGGAGCCAATACATTCTAATACTGTACGGAGCGGAAGTATTAGAACGAAGTTTTTTGCGAATCGACTTCGGATATTTCATCCGAAGTCGATTCGCTCATCCCTACTTATAAACTCACACACAGCACAGTCTTCATAATCATACATTGTGCCTGTCAAAAAAAAAGTGACATGTAGGTTTGCAGTGTGGTGAAGCTATAGTACAGAGTGTGTATAAAACACATCTATACAGGTGATATCTATAAGCCAGGACACAGTTCTGCCCTCAGCCTGATTTCTAGCCCCGTCAGTCAAGGAGATGGGGGGGGGGGACACAGGGGATGTTACATAGCAGTGCTCAGAATATTCAGCCCCGCCTCAAAGTGCTCAAATTGCTCATTTGCATATGAATAAAACCCCGATTTTTCTGTAGCCATTCAATCTACAAAAGAAAGGTATGGTTTTAATCAGCATGATCAGCCCTATCAGCCAGTATGTCTAGTTTAATAGGGTTGATCCTGGTGACAGAGCCGCTTTAAAGGTCTATTCTGAGACCTGTATACAAGGAGGTCAAACTACCCTCTGACACACCTCAGACCAGACATTGAGATGCTCTTGGGGGTTCTTTCACACAAGAGGATGCCGTGCGGGTAATCCGCTGCGTGAAAAAGAGCCAAGCCCCATTCCGCACAGCAGAGACACGGAGCATTAACATGACTGATAATACTCTGTGCCTCTTTGTGACCTTTTTACTACAAAATCACAGTGTCCACTTTATCTCACTGTGATTTTGTAGTAAAAAGGTCACAGAGAGGCACAGAGCATTATCAATCATGTTAATGCTCCGTGTCTCTGCTGTCCGGAACTGAGCTTCGCTCTCTTTTACACGGCCGATTACCCCACGGCATCCGCTCGTGTGAAAGAGCCCTAACTGTCCCTACGTCCCGACAACATCCTTACAATGCTAAGAGTCAGAATGTTGCTTGTAGTGGAATCCTATAGTATTGTAGCATCACATACAGGGGATTTGCCTGCTCATCCAGGAGACCTCCTCTTTTTGTAAGAGTCTCCTAGGTACCAGTTTAGTCTGGGATACTTGTCAAGTACGAGTGTGTCATACAGGCCAGATTAGAAATTTGTCTTGTGAGAAGCATATGTAGAGAGGTCCATGCAAAAAATTTACATATCCCTAGGAACAATAATATTGATGTGTACCTCATGAAGTATTCATCACTTCCCAGCATAGACTCTGAATGGAAAGACAAACCTGAGTTCAGTGCTCATGTTTGCTCGGAGAACGATATGAATGGAATATTCCAATGCTTTTTTTTTTCCGACTGGTACAAAATCCAACAGAATCAAACCCCTGTGTGTTTCTGTGCGTTGGGCTCCATGAACTTCTATAGGTGCCCTATTATAGCTCCTCACAAAATAAGGCAATGATACAGCTGTTTGCACAAGATCCTATTATAAGGAACCAGAGGAAACATACTGTATCACTGGATAGAAAAAAAACTGTACACCACTTTACTTAGTCTGGTTTCAGACAAACAAACTGATCCACCTTTCCGAACAAAACATGAACAAGTTTGTAATTAGGGATGAGCGAATTTCATATTTTGAAGTTCATTTTCGGTTCAGGTTGTGGTATAAGCTGAATTGTGTTATAGATTCTGTTACCACGGACCATAACGCAATTCCATGACGCAATGCATACCGGAATGCCTTTAGAGGCATTCCGTTATAATAGAAGTCTATGTCCTGCTTAACGGATCCGTCCGGTTTCCGTTATGCAGAAGACTCCAGCATAACGGAAACCGGACAGATCCGTTATGCAGGCCAAGGACTTCTATTATGACAGAATGAATAACAGAATGCCTGCAGTATGGTCCGTGGTAACGGAATCCATAACGCAATTCAGCTTACACCACAACCCGAACCGAAAACGAACTTCAAAATATGAAATTAGCTCATCCCTATTTGTAATCGCTCATCTCAGTTCTAAAATGGACCCCACATGGATAAAATCTGTTTTTCCCAATTATCCATTCATTTCAATGAGTGAGTCTTGCAGGAAAAACTGGACAACGATAGAGCATTCTGCAATTTTCTCTGCACGGACATATGGTTTATGCGGAATATTACCCATTTGAATATACCCATTTAATTTAATACGGCCGGGGGCTATCCGTTGTAAAACTGGAAAGAACCCGTACAGAAACGCTGCTCGTCTGAAGGCAGCCTTACATACTTCTCGAATGACTTACACATGCATATATTATTTAGCAAAATGTGCCCTACAAGACTCTAGAAGAATAGCAGAAAAAAGTGTGAACCTGTAATGCTCGATCCCACAGCTCTGCCAATGCCACCCATGAAATTTAGGCTGATTCCCAGGATGTAGATGAACAGACATCCACAGCTCCAATTAACTCGCCAGTGAACCCGATGTTTCACAGTGTTCTGGTTTGTCTCCCTGTATGTATTAATGCTCCGAATCTACATAAATTGAAGAAGGCAATACACCAGCACGTCTCATGTTCACAGACGGATAATACATAGAAGGAGCATGTCCTGAGCCAGATGAATGAAAAAATGATTCCCAAATCAATTCACCTCTGGTGATCAGAAAATTTCCTAACATCACTGTGATAAAAGACTGTATTAGATCACACAAACAAGGATTAAATATGCAATACCATAGTCATCATGAACAAAAGGGTTTCCTAAAAAAAAAAAAAAAATGTTTTGTGACATAGAAAAAGTTTTTAAAAATTGACACCACTTTACAGGAAAAGGGAGGGGTCTAGTTGGAATGGTGTGGCCTCCCACAGAAAACTACTTTAACATAGTTAAACCAACAAAATTTCTTTGATTACATAATTATCTTGGTAACTTTCCTCCATAAACATTATGACTGTGACTATAAAAGAGCTTGCTCAACTCCTGTGCAAGATTAGCCGTACACAGGTTACAAAAAATACAAATTACAATGGTATACATTGCATATGTACAGCCACTTCGTTTCTGTCATTTCGGCTTGCCCCCTCACTAGCATTTGCCAGCCCGAAGCCTCCTCTATAACCATGCTACAATACAACGTTGTGCTGTCATGCAGTAACTACAATGATGTTGCACAATATATCTAGCACATTCACCTATGGTATAGTGATATCAAAAAGCAAAAGGCAATGCTGTCACACATTATATCTAGCAGTTTGCTTAAGGTAAGATAGTGACATCATGGCATAAGTGTAATGCTGTCATACTATGTATCCAGCAGGCAAGGCGTTCAATGAATGATGTCACAGTATGAATATAATATTGTCACACAGTATATCTAACAGATTTGACTGTGATGTCACAGATTGAGTACAAAGCTGTCAAATAATACTTTCAGACTGTGATGTCACACTTAAAGGGAATCTGTCACCCAGGTTTTGCCTAAACCAGTTTTAGACAAACTGTGTACTGGAATCACATTGTTTGGACTTTTATATATTTTTTGAAAAAATTATTATAAGGGAAAGACGAACGATACCTGGAGGGGTGTCTGCTGTTACTATTGGTGGAAAGGAAGCGGGCACTAGTGTAACCACAGGGAGAAGGAGGTATCTGCTGTTACTACTGGTGGAAAGGAAGGGGGCACTAGTGTAACCACAGGGAGAAGGAGGTGTTTGCTGTTATTATTGGTGGAAAGGAAGGGGGCACTAGTGTAGCCACAGGGAGAAGGAGGTGTCTGCTGTTACTACTGGTGGAAAGGAAGGGGGCACTAGTGTAATCACAGGGAGAAGGAGGTGTCTGCTGTTATTATTGGTGGAAAGGAAGGGGGCACTAGTGTAACCAAAGGGAGAAGGAGGTGTCTGCTGTTACTACTGGTGGAAAGCAAGGGGGCACTAGTGTAACCACAGGGAGAAGGAGGTGTCTGCTGTTATTATTGGTGGAAAGGAAGGGGCACTAGTGTAACCACAGGGAGAAGGAGGTGTCTGCTGTTATTATTGGTGGAAAGGAAGGGGGCACTAGTGTAGCAATCTCACTGATCAGACTGTGATGTCACAAAGAGAGTCCGTCACCCATGTTTTGGACCATTATCTACAGTTATACATGAGTAGCACTGCAGACATGGAGTCCAGATTACTATTTTTTATTTTTCTACAGCCCCTGATTCCCCTGCTGCGAGCCCACAGAGCTGCACTGTCAGCACTGCTATGCATGTGCACAGAGTCCTCTCCATTATGTTAGAAGAACACAGCAGTCCTGACTGTGTATTTCAGCACAGCTTTGAGTGTTGACAGCCAGGGGCAGTAGGAAAATAAAAAATAGTGATCTAGACTCCTTATCTGCAATAATACTCATGTACTACTGTAGATGATATTCCAAAATCAGGGTGACGGATTCCCTTTAAGGGCAGTGCTGTCACACAGTATTACAAGCAGATTAGTCACTGATCTGACTGTAATGTCATGCAGTAAGGGCAGTGATATCCCACAGTATATACAGCAGTATACAGCAGGTCAGTCACTGATCTGACTAATGTCATGCAGTAAGGACAGTGATATCCCACAGTATATACAGCAGTATACAGCAGGTTAGTCACTGATCTGACTGTAATGTCATGCAGTAAGGGCAGTGATATCACACAATATATACAGCAGTATACAGCAGGTTAGTCACTGATCTGACTGTAATGTCATGCAGTAAGGGCAGTGATATCACACAGTATATACAGCAGTATACAGCAGGTTAGTCACTGATCTGTGTAATGTCATGCAGTAAGGGCAGTGATATCACACAGTATATACAGCAGTATACAGCAGGTAGTCACTGATCTGACTGTAATGTCATGCAGTAAGGGCAGTGATATCACACAGTATATACACAGTATACAGCAGGTTAGTCACTGATCTGTGTAATGTCATGCATTAAGGGCAGTGATATCACACAATATATACAGTAGTATACAGCAGGTTAGTCACTGATCTGTGATGTCATGCATTAAGGGCAGTGATATCACACAGTATATACAGCAGGTTAGTCACTGTTCAGACTGTAATGTCATGCAGTAAGGGCAGTGATATCACACAATATATACAGCAGTATACAGCAGGTTAGTCACTGATCTGACTGTAATGTCATGCAGTAAGGGCAGTGATATCACACAATATATACAGCAGTATACAGCAGGTTAGTCACTGATCTGTGATGTCATGCATTAAGGGCAGTGATATCACACAGTATATACAGCAGGTTAGTCACTGATCAGACAGTCATGTCACATTGAAGGGACAGTGCTGTCAAACAGTATATAAAGCAGGTCACTGATCTGCCTGTGATGTCACACACTAAGGGCAGTGCAGTCAAACAATATATACAGAAGGTTAATCATAGACTGTGATCTCAGAGTAAAATGCTCTTACACTATATCCAGCAGATTAGATTAGCACCGTCATTGATTGGACTGTGATGTCACTGGATAAGGGCAGTGAAGTCACACAGAATATCCAGCAGATTAGTTATTGATCAGACATGTGATGCCACAGAGTAATGGCAGGGATATCGGGCAGATTAGTCATTGAGTGGACTGTGATGTTACTGGATAAGGGCAGTGCGGTCACACAGTATATCTGGCAGATTAGTCATTGATCACACACACAGAGTAATGGCAGGGATATCAGAGTATATCTGGCAGATTAGTCATTGATCGGACTGTGATGTCATAGAGTAAGAGTGGTGCTCGCACACAGTATATCCAGCAGATTAGTCATTGATTGGACTCTGATGTCACAAAGTAAGGGCAGTGTAGTCACACGGTATAAGCAGAAGATTAGTCACTGATCACACTGATGTCATAGAGTAAGGGCAGAAGATGTAATCCACACAGAAATCTGCAACATAATTCACAAAGAAAACACCCAACCCGTTCCTTTTCGGAAAAATCTGCAACAAAATCTGCAGCATAAACCGCAACTTTGTAAAAAGTTACATAAAGGTTGTTTCATCTGATTTTATTGTAAAGGTGAGAAGTTCTTGAATAGCAAGATGTGCATATGTACTGAGTGAGGACTGGTGCTCTCCCCTGATAGGCAGCAAGTAGAATTCAAAGCTCTACTGACAGCAATACACCACAGTCCTTCCAGCAACATGATGGTGGTTGTTGTACACCATTGATGACATGAAACCAGCATTCATTGGTGTTTGACAAGAGGCCTCAATCTCTTCTACTGGAGTGATGCTGGGTCCGATGCAATCACACAAAGGCCGGCTTTTGTATCTAAGCAGAGGTTTCTGGAAATATTTAAAGCTATAATGAATGTATAAATGATTCAGTAGGGTGTCTGAACGAGTACTGAAGAACTGCAATGGCAACCTTTCTTTTTTTCCACTGATATTTCCTGGAGCTGTGGTATAAGAACTGTCTTACACAGGCACAGTAATTGGACCGACTGCATCTGCAAATAAGATTCAATTAAAATTGATTATTTTTAGAAGCAAATTACAATTTAGAGCCATTTACTGAAGAGGATAAAATGGATCTTTCCTCTGATTCAGGTTCAAAAGCTGCTCTGGTAAGTAGGATCAGCTTGTGTGTCAGGCAAGACGGCACTACAATAGAAAATTCTCAGGATGACATCACCACTAAATGATTTCTCATCGTACGTCTACACCATCCTGAGCCATTACAAGAGATAACAGACGCCCAAGGACACCGCATAGCACTGAGTGATACCACTGTTCAGCTCCAATAACATACATGGGCTCTTGGTGATGTCTATGGGCACTTTCTCACCTATATGGTACACTGGAAAGCGTTCCTGGCATCACATCACAGACACAATGGGGGTGATTTAAGAAACCGTCTAGGTGCTGCCACAATATGGGGGGATTTATCAAGAACAGCATTTTCTGCGTTTTGATATCCCCTGTGCTGCCAAATGATGTGCCCAATGTATGACAATGCACAGACCTTGCCATATATTAGGCGCATCCTCCAGCAGTCTCTGAAATCTATGGCAGCTAAGACTCTTCATTTATGCCAGAAAACTGGTGTAAATGATAACTGTGCTGGACCCACTGGCCTTTGCAAAAGTGGCAAGGGCGGCATACAAATGCCACTTGCAACTATATTGGAAATTCCAGCGTTTTCTTCAAACATTTTTTGTGTGCTTTTGTTTAGTCACGCAAGATTTTTTACTGCACTTTTTTCCAGACTTTTTCCTACAGAGAAAACATCTGAAAAAAAAGCCAAATCCAGAGCATTCTGCAATTTGAAAAGAAACTGTCAAGGGAGCAAAAATGCAACTACAAAAAAAAAAAAAAAAAACACTGGCAAATGTTCTATAGGCCCACATGTATCATCTGGTCGTGGTTAAAAAAAAAAAAGCCAATCAAAAGATGCAAGGTTTTTTAAAGAAAGGACGTAGTGTCAAACCACCCTAAAAGAAAGTGTGGGACCACCCTGTCTTTGCTGCCCTCAGCAACTAATCACAGCACAGCTTTAATTTTGTATTCTGCTCTTGACAAATGAAAGCTGAGCTGTGGTTGGTTGCTATGGGTAACAAAGAGTTTCATAAATCTGTCCCAGTGTGAACACAGGCCTAAACAGTTATGATAAAGGAGTTCCAATGTGTTAAAATCACCCCAATGAGAGCGACTAGAAAGGAGCTGTAATGTCAAGTTCTAGCTCCTTGGTGCAAATGAATGCATTACATATGGTTCGATCAACATGTACTGACAAACCTGCAGTCGCTCTCAGACAGGGTTTCCTCAAAGGACTCCTTCAAAATCCAAAATCTCAAGAAATAAGGTGAAAGACATGTTGCATCAGAATACTGATACGAAAACCTGCATCAAGAATGATAGAACCAAAGGCCAAATAACTGTGGTGTCCTCCCCCCCCACCCCATCCACCAGCACCACCAGCAATACAGCATCTAACACTGGTAGTTTCAGAAGGGACACTTTGCCATTTACTAGCGGTCACAGCAGACCTGTGGTTTCACTAGTGCCCCTTCCTTTTCACCAATAGTAACAGCAGACACCTCCTTTCTACCAGTGGTTACACTAGCGCCCCCTTCCTTTTAACCAATAGTAACAGCAGACACCTCCTTCTAACAATGGTTACACTGGTGCCCCCTTCCTTTTCACCAATAGTAATAGCATACACCTCTTTCTACCAGTGGTTACACTAGTGCCCCCTTCCTTTCCACCAACAGTAACAGCAGACACCTCCTTCTCCCTGTGGTTACATTAATGACCCTTCCTTTCCACCAATAGTATGAGCAGACACCTCCTTCTAACAGTGGTTTCACTGGTGCCCCTTTCCTTTCCACCAATAGTAACAGCAGACACCTCCTTCTACCAATGGTTACACTAGCACACCCCTTCCTTTTCACCAATAGTAACAGCAGACACCTCCTTCTACCAATGGTTACACTAGCACACCCCTTCCTTTTCACCAATAGTAACAGCAGACACCTCCTTCTACCAATGGTTTCACTGGTGCCCCCTTCCATTCCACCAATAGTAACAGCAGACACCTCCTTCTACCAGTGGTTTCACTGGTGCCCCCTTCCTTCCCACCAATTAGTAACTGCAGACACCTCCTTCTACCAGTGGTTACACTGCTGCCCCCTTTTCACCAATAGTAACGGCAGACACCTCCTTCTACCAGTGGTTTCACTGGTGCCCCCTTCCTTTCCACCAATAGTAACAGCAGACACCTCCTTCTACCAGTGGTTACACTGGTGCCCCCTTTTCACCAATAGTAACGGCAGACACCTCCTTCTACCAGTGGTTACACTGGTGCCCCCTTTTCACCAATAGTAACAGCAGACACCTCCTTCTACCAGTGGTTACACTGGTGCCCCCTTTTCACCAATAGTAACAGCAGACACCTCCTTCTACCAGTGGTTTAACTGGTGCCCCCTTCCTTTCCACCAATAGTAACAGCAGACACCCCTGCAGGTATCGTTCGTCTTTCCCTTATAATTATTTTTTTACAAAACATGTATAAAAGTCCAAACAATGTGATTCAATTACACGGTATGTCTAAAACTGTTTTAGCACTCATGTTTGTGAAGTACGAATGGCATGTTGTTCCAGGTTTTTAAAAGGTTTGTATTAAAAGAAAAAACACTGTTGTTTTTCACTCCAGAAATAGTCCTATTCTTGCCTATGTGTATTGCAATTATGGTATATAGCCCTACTGCAGTCTAACACAAAAATGACTTGAGATTACATCATTTTTCCTGCTTCTTTTACTAATAATACATAGAGTTCATATAACTGGGGTTCATTTAAAGTGAATGTCTGGTTTTAGCAGGAAAGCAGGCAAAGCTGGTGAACAGCCTAAAATAAATTATTATTTTCTTAATACAGTGTTTCCCAAGCAAGCTTCCCTGACCCGGGGATCCTCTCTAAAGCCAGGTTCTCATCACCGTTTATTTTTCTGTTCTTCAGACAAAAAAACCTTCCTGTTGTATTTTCCGTCTGAGATGTTATTTTAGATGGGAAAAAAGTCCTCCATTCAGGAAATTCTTTTTACATCTAAAATAACCACCTGATCTTGCAGAAAATCGGCTGGACACAAACTGTAGCGTGCATTGGTTTGTGTCTGGCCGATTTAACAAATTTTTGCCGGATTGCAGCCGGATCTCCGCTGGACCCTAGGGTTGGGCGATATCAAAAATATTCCCACGATAACGATATTAAGAAATTTATCGCGATAACGATATATATCGCGATAAATATCCATTTAGAAGAAAAAAACATTTGGGGCCACAGGGAGATATTATATACTGCATGGGATGGGATGCTGGCAGGCAGTGGGCCACAAGGAGTCACTATACTGCATGGAGTCAAGGTCAGGAGACATTATACTGACTGGGGGCCACAAACAGATGTTATACTGTATGGGGGCCACAAGGAGACTATATACTGTATGGGGGCAGCCACAAGGAGACGTTATACTGTATGGGAGCAGCCACAAGGAGACGTTATACTGTATGGGAGCAGCCACAAGGAGACATTATACTGTATGGGGGCAGCCACAGGAGAGTATACTGTATGGGGCAGCGCCACAAAGGAGACATTATACTGTATGGGGGCAGCCACAAGGAGGAGACATTATACTGTATGGGGGCAGCCACAAGGAGACGTTATACTGTATAGGAGCAGCCACAAGGAGACGTTATACTGTATGGGGGCGACAAGGAGATGTTATACTGTATGGGAACAGCCACAAAGAGACATTATACTGTATGGGAGCAGCCCACAAGGAGACATTATACTGTATGGGGGCAGCCACAAGGAGACGTTATACTGTATGGGGGCAGCCACAAGGAGACATTATACTGTATGGGGCAGCGGCAGCCACAAGGAGACGTTATACTGTATGGGGGCAGCCACAAGGAGACAGTATTATACTGTATGGGGGCAGCCACAAGGAGACATTATATACTGTATGGGAGCAGCACACAAGGAGACGTTATACTGTATGGGGGACAGCCACAAAGAGACGTTATACTGTATGGGAGCACAAAGCCACAAGGAGACGTTATACTGTATGGGGGCAGCCACAAGGAGACGTTATACTGTATGGGGGCAGCCACAAGGAGATGTTATACTGTATGGGGGCAACAAGGAGACATTATACTGTATGGGGGTCACAAGGAGACATTATACTATATAGGGGGGCCACAACGAGACGTTATACTGTATGGGGGTCACAAGGAGACGTTATACTGTATGGGGGGTCACAAGGAGACGTTATACTGTATGGGGGGTCACAAGGAGACGTTATACTGTATGGGGGGTCACAAGGAGACATTTATACTATATAGTGGGGGCCACAAGGAGACGTTATACTATATAGTGGGGGCCACAAGGAGACGTTATACTATATAGTGGGGGCCACAAGGAGACGTTATACTATATAGTGGGGGCCACAAGGAGACGTTATACTGTATGGGGGCAGCCACAAGATGTTATACTGTATGGAGAATTTTTGAAGCCCCTTCCTCCTCAGTATAATAAAGTCTTGTGGCCACCATGCAGTAATGTCTTCTTGCTTGTGTGTGGGGGACTCATCATTCCCTCATGCCTGCTATTAGAGATGAATGTGCTGACACCAACTGCAGCAGCTTGCAGGCAGGAAGGGAAGGACCAGGCCAGGGCCGCACAAGACAGACGTTCCACCTTTAATTTATGACACCCTCCTTGACTGTTTTATTGTCTCTCAGTCCTCTTCCTCTGTGCTAGACATTCTTTGCAGGCCAGGAGTCAGGCGAAGTGGCGAGGAGGGAGTCGGAGTGTGGAGAGACTTTTCCCACGGCCACCTCGCTCGTGCGCCCTGATTCCAGTGTCAGATGTTGGTGGGCGGAGCTATGAACATAGGAGCGAGGATATGCCGAGGCCGCCGCTGTTGGAAGCAATTTGTATTCAGTGGTATGCAGGGGCAGGCAGGCACAAATTTAGAAGCGGTCAACACAGATGACTGCTCATATGACATCACAAAATACCACGGTTATTAGGAAACAGCGATATCGCCATATCGCTGTTTCTTAATACCGCGGTATATTGTTGCCACCGGTATACCGCTCAACCCTACCCCAGCCAGCAGGCATTCTGTTTGCATCCAGCAGTGCTGGATCCAGAGAAGTCTGGCAGGCGGTTCTCTGCCAGAAGAGCCTTCTGGAATCCATGCCACAGATGTGAAAAAAGCCTTAAATTCTTACTAAATCACAAGTCACTTAGAAGTGATATATGAAAAGTGCAGCTGAGGTGTAAATGAGCAAACACTAAGCTCTAACATTCCAGCAATTATCCAGAGATATGCTATAATATATATATATATATATATATATATATATACACACACACAGCACAGACCAAAAGTTTGGACACACCTTCTCTTTCAAAGAGTTTTCTGTATTTTCATGACTATGAAAATTGTAGATTCACACTGAAGGCATTAAAACTGTGAATTAACACATGTGGAATTATATACTTAACAAAAAAGTGTGAAACAACTGTAAATATGTCTTATAGTCTAGGTTCTTCAAAGTAGCCACCTTTTGCTTTGATTACTGCTTTGCACACTCTTGGCATTCTCTAGATGAGCTTCAAGAGGTAGTCACCTGAAATGGTTTTCACTTCACTGGTGTGCCCTGTCAGGTTTAATAAGTGGGATTTCTTGCCTTATAAATGGGGTTGGGACCATGAGTTGTGTTGGGCAGAAGTCAGGTGGATACACAGATGATAGTCCTACTGAATAGACTGTTAGAATTTGTATCATGGCAAGAAAAAAGTAGCTAAGTAAAGAAAAACGAGTGGCCATCATTACTTTAAGAAATGATGGTCAGTCAGTCCAAAAAATTGGGAAAACTTTGAAAGCGTCCCCAAGTGCAGTCGCAAAAACCATCAAGCGCTACAAAGAAACTGGCTCACATGAGGACTGCCCCAGGAAAGGAAGACCAAGAGTCACCTCTGCTGCGGAGGATAAGTTCATCCGAGTGACCAGCCTCAGAAATCGCAGGTTAACAGCAGCTCAGATTAGAGACCAGGTCAATGCCACACAGAGTTCTAGCAGCAGACACATCTCTACAACAACTGTTAAGAGGAGACTGTGTGCAGCAGGCCTTCATGGTAAAATAGCTTCTAGGAAACCACTGCTAAGGACAGGCAACAAGCAGAAGAGACTTGTTTGGGCTAAAGAACACAAGGAATGGACATTAGACCAGTGGAAATCTGTGCTTTGGTCTGATGAGTCCAAATTTGAGATCTTTGGTTCCAACCACCAGCATGGCTACCACAGCATCTTGCAGCGGCATGCTATTCCATCCGGTTTGTGTTTAGTTGGACCATCATTTATTTATCAACAGGACAATGACCCCAAACACACCTCCAGGCTGTGTAAGGGCTATTTGACCAAGAAGGAGAGTGATGGGGTGCTACGCCAGATAACCTGGCCTCCACAGTCACCAGACCTGAACCCAATCAAGATGGTTTGGGGTGAGCTGGACCGCAGAGTGAAGGCAAAAGGGCCAACAAGTGCTAAGCATCTCTGGGAACTCCTTCAAGACTGTTGGAATACCATTTCAGGTGACTACCTCTTGAAGCTCATCAAGAGAATGCCAAGAGTGTGCAAAGCAGTAATCAAAGCAAAAGGTGGCTACTTTGAAGAACCTAGAATATAAGACATATTTTCAGTTGTTTCACATTTTTTTTATTAAGTATATAATTCCACATGTGTTAATTCATAGTTTGGATGCCATCAGTGTGAATCTACAATTTTCATAGTCATGAAAATACAGAAAACTCTTTGAATGAGAAGGTGTGTCCAAACTTTTGGTCTGTGTTGTATATACACTAACTCATTTCTTCTGCAAACTTATAGGTAGTGACTAGAGATGAGCGAGCATGCTCGGTAGAGCATGCTCGAGTGCCATTTTTGCGTACGCATTTTAAAATTCCTACGCTATTCATACGCATATTTTAATCTATACGCAAATGTGTACGAATTGCGTACAAATTCAATTTGTACGCTATTCGTACGCATTTGCGTATAGATTAAAATATGCGTATGAATAGCGTAGGAATTTTAAAATGCGTACGCAAATACGCAAAAATGGCACTCGAGCATGGTCTGCCGAGCATGCTCGCTCATCTCTAGTAGTGACTCAAGAGGGTATGTTCACTTTGAGTTCTTTCGTTGTATATTTTGGCACCGATTTCACAACCGAAAGCTGTCGAAAAGTTTGCAATTCATCTCCATTGAATTAAATAGGGAAACCACCTGTTAATTCATTCAGCGCTCTTTTTTCCGCTTGCGGTTTTAAAAAACATGCTGCAGAAAAAAGAAGTGACATGTCCAGTCTTGATGCGGAATCCATGTAAGAGTTCTTATTGAAATGGGAAAAAGGAAAAACCAGGTTGAAACCACATCACAAAACCATGATTGAATTAAAACTGCAATGAATCCTGAAGCAGATTCTGCATCAGCTTTTTTTTCAGCACAGGAAAAACTGTGTGACAATACCCTTAGGCTGGTTTCACACATAGGTTTTTGGTGGCATTTTTCTCCACTTTTGCATTTTTTGTGGCATTTTATGTTAGCTGAAGGACTATGGGAAATATGAAATGTAGAACACACTTTTTTTTTTGCTCCTGGCCTTTGTTTTTGAATAATAAAAGGGGTTCTCCAAGACTGGGAACCCTTTTTCATATCACCAGGTAGGGTGCAGTCTACACACACACACCACTGGGCCAATGAGCTTCAGTGCTGGCACTGCAGAAGACACCAAATGGTCTCAGATGCGCATGTAGCTGGCACGTTGCACTTCTATTCCAGCGAGGACCAGAAGAGGAGGAAAAGGAAGCTCAGAGCTGCTCTTTGAGAACCCATTTAAGGCCTTATTCAAACATCAGTGAGTCATGGATATGTGTTGTCCGTGTTCTCCAAGGACAGCACATGTACCAATTCATTTTAATGTGTGTATTTACATACGAATGTTTTAGCATGGTCTCTGGTTTTAGCACAGAAGCATTCCCTATTTTTGTTTATTTACGGATCCATCACGCCCATTATAGTCTGTGGGTTTGTGAAAAACATGGACAAAGCCCCATTCACTTCTAGGGGACCAGGGCTGCGTGAATATAGGCTGCACGGAAAATAGAAAAGTTGCGATTTTCTCTCTCTCTCCTTGGTGTTTCTCAGGGGGGTGGGGGGAGGGGGGATTTATGTATTAATTTGTATTACTTATGTATAAATACTTTAAATATGTGTATGGATTTAATTGCAAAGTTAAATAAAAGGGAAAAAAAAAAAAAAAAAAAAAAAGAAAAGTTGCGATTTTCACGTAACGAAAATAAGATGCATGAAATGCAACGCTTATGTGCACAGACCCATAGAAATGAGTGGGTCAGGATTCAGGACGGGTGCTATGCGTTTAATTCATACATTGCACCTGTACGGGAAACTCGCTGTTAAAGGGGCCTAGGAAGAGGTGTCAGTTGGAGAGTCAAAGTGAAGGTCACATGACAATGTTGAGGATCAGATCTAAGTAGATACGTCACAAATTCAGCCTGTAAAAAGATTACTTTCACTACAATTCACATTTGTTCTAACAGATAAGAGAATACATTTTTTGTGTGAGCTCTTCTTTAAAATTTTATACAATGAGAGCACATGCGGAATTTGTTTCTACTTTTAGTGAATGAATTGGAATGGGTGTAATACATGCAGCACTGCAAATCGTGGTTTCCTGAAATTGCGGCACACGTAATTTTTCCCAATCTCTCACACCACGACAGTGAAACATCACACAAGTAACTTCCTCACAACAGATTTGCAAAATAGCTTCCGAAATACTCTGTCCATTGCAAAATACACATGCAGTAGAGCAGAAAGCCAAATGATTGCCTATAGCCACTCACATGGCCAGTATTTGGTTGGTATTGTGCATCAGTATTAGTAAGCCAAAACCATCTATATGGGCCACAGACACAATGCACCGGAGCGGACCCCATTGACTTACATGGAGCATGCTCTACGACGTGTGCAGAGGTCAGGAGGGAGCAAATAAGCCGTGATATCTCCAATTGTGAATGGTATATCTTCTATATAGTGGTGTTACTTGGCATTGTAATTCTGCCTGTGATAACGAGAAACTGGAAAGTTACCTGTACAGGTAACAGAAAATCATATCCTACTATTAGGCCTAATGGCAAGTGTGAAAATTGCAGGATTATATACTTAAAAAAAATAAATGAATAATAGTGAAATGGAAAAAAAAATAATTTAAAAAATATATATGTTTAATATAAAAACATGATTTAAACAATAGGCCATTTTCTAAAGATAAATTGAGTATAGAGTATATGCTTGGTAAACATTTATGATCCAGCATTACTGGCACTTGAAAATGAGACAAAACATTGTAGATATCTCAGATAACATAGTTCCCATAAGTAAAACAAACATTATGCATCACAAAAGCAGCATCAGAAGCCTGTTAGAAACACGTCATAAAACAATCCCAGCTACATGATTTATCTCAAGTTACATAAAGCCTACTAGAGAACTGCCTGAATAGCAACTTCCTAATACCAAAATAGCACTAGGGCTTATTATCGGGGTAGGTCTTATTTTCGGGGAAACAGGGTACACACCTCAGGGTCACTGCATCCAAAGACTGTTGTCATAATATAAGAATATGGGGAATTCCTCATACCTGCAGGTTCTCTTCTTTAAAGGAAGTCAGTCGGTTTTAACCCCTCAAAACTGCCGACAGTACCAGAAGGTGAAAAATAGTGCTGTGCAGGCTTACATCTCTTAGTTATTGAATTCAGGTGTTTTAGGCCCATTTCACACAAGCCAGTTTTCCGTACAATTCACTCTTTGCACCCGCACTGAATCCTGACCCATTCATTTCTATGGGTCTGTGTTCATAAGCGTTGTTTTTCACGCAACATCTCTGCGTTACGTGAAAAACTCAGCATGTTCTATATGCTGCGTTTTTCATGCAGCCCTGGTCCCTTAGAAGTGAATGGGGCTTGCATTAAAAAAAACGCAAGAAACAATGTGTTTTTCAATGAAAGTGGCTAGGAGATGTAGATGTTATTCTTTAGGTTTTTTTTTCTATGGGCGTGAAAAACGCATCTAAAACTGCACCTGCGTGGAAAAAAAACTGAAAGCAATCACAGTCAAGACTAAGGCTACTTTCACACTAGCGTTGTAATATTTTACGGTATTGAGATCCGTCATAGCAGGGCTCCAGATGGCGACCAAAATGGTCGCCAATGCAACTCATTATTTGCAAATGGCGACAAGACTTTTTAGTCTTGTCGCCATTTGCACCTAGACCCGGCATTCAGCGATACTGCGCAGCCTAGTATCAGAGAACATGGAGTGTGCTGCTGTCAGAGCGCTCCATGTTCCCTCAGCAGCACAGGGGAAAAGGAAGCTCTCCCTCCCCCCTGTGCTGCCGCTGCCACCAATTGGGGGGAGAGGGGAGGGTGCACTGTGCCACCAATGAGAGGGGCGAACAAGGGGAGTTAACTATGTTTAATAAAAGTACAGGAGCGGAATCACATAGCCGGCACCCGACCTGTATTATAGGGAGCTCCCATACACCGCAGTTAACCCCTCAGGTGCCGCACCTGAGGGGTTAAAGGGAGTCTGTCAGCAGGATATGCTGTATAGAGATGACATCTCTGTATTGGTCTTAGTGCTGTCATTCTAAATATGTTATTCTTATTGTCATCAGAGCTGTACTTTCCACAAAAAAGCGTTTTAATTCATATTATAATTACCCACATAAGGAGCCCAAGGGGAGGTCCTGGGGGCCGTTGGAGCCCAGTCACGCCGCATATTTTCGAGCCCAGCACCGCCCTCCCGCTAATTATTCACTCCCCTTCATCGCTGTGTTCTCCTCCGGCTACGGCGTAATCCCGCGCATGCGCAGTACCTAGTAGGAGAACACAGCGATAAAGGGGAGTGAATAATTAGCGGGAGGGCGGTGCTGGGCTCGAAAATATGCGGCGTGACTGGGCTCCAACGGCCCCCAGGACCTCCCCTTGGGCTCCTTATGTGGGTAATTATAATATGAATTAAAACGCTTTTTTGTGGAAAGTACAGCTCTGATGACATTAAGAATAACATATTTAGAATGACAGCACTAAGACCAATACAGAGATGTCATTATCTCTATACAGCATATCCTGCTGACAGACTCCCTTTAACTAGCGCTGACTGCAGCTCCCTATACTGCAGGTCGGATGCCTGCTATGTGATTCCGCGCCGGCACCCGCTCCTGTACTTTTATTAAACATAGTTAACTCCCCTTGTCCGCCCCTCTCATTGGTGGCGCAGTGCGCCCTCCCCTCTCCCCCGATTAACTTCATTTGTGGCCCCTCCCCCATCCTCCAGTATAATAAACATTGGTGGCGCAGTGCGCCCTCCCCCCAACCCCCCAGTATAATAAGCATTGGTGGCAGTGGCCACAGGTCCTCCCCCCCCCTTCTTCATTGGTGGCAGTTGTAGATACCGATCGGAGCCCCAGCAGTGTAATCGCGGGGTTCTGATCAGTTGCCATGGCAACCAGGGCGCTGCTGAGGTCCTGGCTGCCATGGTACGCTCCCTGCTGCCCTGTGTACAAAGCCCAGAGCAGCAGGGAGCTTGTGAAGTCATATGCACCCTAACAGAGCTCTATTAGGGTGAATAGAACAAGGGATTAAAAGTTATTAAATAAAAAGTAAAAAAAACAAACAGAAAACCCCCAATATATTAAATTTAAGGGCCCATTCACACGACCATGTGAATGCGGCCGCATCTATTCCGCAATTTTGCGGAATAGATGCGGCCGTATTCACTTCAATGGGTGGCGTGCAAACTTGCCGCGGCTCCGCAAGAAATTACAGAATATGCGGACAAGAATAGGCATTTTCAATGGGGCGCCCGGCGGTGTGTTCCGAAAATTGTGGAACACACGCTGGGCGGCATCCGTGGTATTGCGGAGCGGATGTGCAATACTACGGCCGTCTGAAAGGCCACTTAATCACCTCCTTTCCCAATTTTACATATAAAATATATTAATAATAAACATTTTACATATCGCCACGTCCGAAACATCCAAACTATTAAAATATTTAAAAAATCTCCTATGTGGTGAACAGGTAACAGAAAAAAAAATCCGCACAATTCGCCATTTTTTAGTCACCTTGTCCCCCAAAAAAATAGGATAGGACTGTTCTATTATGGGCTGGACGGTTCATCTTCTCCTCCAAGTCTTTTTTTAATTATAATTATATGTATTTAAAACATACATTGTATTTTAAACGCTTCTATTCTGTCCCCATTCATTGTCAATGGGGACAATACGCAACAGAACAGAACGGAGTGATCCTGACACAATCTGTATCGCTCGTGTGAAAGAGGCCTTATTCAGTCCCATTGCCACAGGTGTATTGCATCCATCACCTAGCCAGCCTTTTCAAACATTTGTTAAAAAATTATTTCACTATTAAGAGCTTGCTGAATTGTAAAATGATGCCACCATTACAAAAAGTCAGTTTGTGAAATTTCCTCCCTCCTAGATACTCCACGATCAACTGTGAATGGTATTATTGCAAAGTGGAAGTGTTTAGGAGCCACAAAGCAGCAGACTACTTTTGGCATTAACATCAGCACTAAAACTGTGCACTGGGAGCTCTATGCTATGGATTTCAATGGTCAAGCAGCTGCATGCAAGCCCTACATCATCAAGCACAATGCCAAGCAGCAACTGGAGTGGTGTAATGTACGTGCGTGCGAGGAGTGCTATGGGAGTGTTTTTTATGGGTTGATTAGTCTAGGCTCCTCAGTTTCAGTGAATTGAAATCTTAATGTTTCATCATACCAAGAAACTTTGGACAATTTTATGCTTCCAACTTTGTCGTAACAGTTTGGGGAAAGTCTATAAAGACATGGTTGGGTGGGTTTTGTGTGAAAGAACTTGAATGACCCACACAGAGCCCTGACCTCAACCCCTTTGAACATTAGGGATAAATTATAATGAAGATTGCAAGCCAGGCCCTCTCATCCAACATCAGTGCCTGACCTCCGAAATCTTCTTCTTCTGAATGGCCAAAAATTCCCAGGCACTTTAAAAACTTGCAGAAAGCATTCCCAAAAAAGTAAAAGCTGATTTAGCGGGAAAGAGGAGATCAACTCCACATTAATGTCTATGGATGGAGAATGGAACATCATAAAAGCTTCTAAAGGTGTAATCTGTAGGTGTCCCAATATTTTTGTCCAGATAGTGTGCCTAGAGTGATGGTCATTCAAGATGCATTATCTAGAAATAAACATTTTCCTCCCTAAGAACCACAACTGCAAGTGTCCAGAATGTAGTTCCTTCATGTTCAATGTCTTAGGGTCTGAACCAGGCATCCCCAAACTGCGGCCCTTCAGATGTTGCAAAACTACAACTCCCAGCATGCCCGGACGGCTTACAGCTATCAGCCTACAGCAGGGCATGGTGGGAGTTGTAGTTTTACAACAGCTGGAGGGCCGCAGTTTGGGGATGCCTGGTCTGAACGTTTCCTGGACCCTCCCCTCTACCATGAATAACAGCTCGGATGGTCTCCTGATTGGGCACTGAACACGAATTGCCTCCTGGATACTTGTGGCCATGGCACTGGGGGGATGGAAACAATGATATCCATGTTATGCAGTCTGCATGACCATCACTCTGGGTACGTTTGTGCCACTCTCCTCATCACCTATGGTGGTTTTAACAGTTTTAAGGGCTGACAGACTCCCATTAATATTGATCATTTGAGAAGAGAGAGACTAAAATAATTAAAATTGCTATTTATGCAATCCTCAACCACATTAGCGTAGACTCAACAACTAAAACAGTGTTATAAGGGTAAAACCCTATGGTGCAGCCAGGCCTCGCCCAGCTGTGGTAACTGATGGCCGCTGGCGGGCAAGGCTTTGCCGCATGCGGCAGCATTTCCATGGGGTCGCACCCTAAGGGATATGGGTTTAGCTAGTCACACCCAGCCCTGGAGCCTGTGGGGGGCCCATGTCACATAAGCATACTGGTAGTATTACAAATGGAAGGCAGGGGCCGATACAGAATTTGGATTGGGGCCCAGAAGCTTCACATTAGGCCCTTCCATGTGCTTCCTGATCCATGCCTCTGAGCTGAAAAAGATAGAACATTTCCTATCTTTTGCTGCATCTTGGGGATGCGGCAAAGTAAATGGGCCCGCACCATGATGTGGTGTGCACACGCCCAATGCCCACGTTTTGTAGATCCGTGGTTTGCTATCTACAACACAGACTCAGCTGCCCCACGGTCGTGTGAATGAACCCTAAAAGGAGTTTTCCAAGATTACTTTAACTGATGACCTATCCTCTGGAGGGTCATCAATATCTGATCGGGGGGGGCACTTGAGGATCCCTGCCAATCAGCTGTTTGAGAAGGCAGTGGCGCTCCCAATAGCTCTCTCAGCTCACCAAGCACAGCGCCGTATGCTGTATAGCTGCTGTGCTTGGTATCGCAGGTCAGCTGCATTCACTTCAATGGGGCTGAGCTGCGCCTAAACCACGTGACTGATAAACATTATGTCACATGACCTAGGCAAGGCTGTGAGAAGGCTGCAGTGCTGTTTAGGGCGATGGTGCCTTCTCAAACAGTTGATTGCGGGGGTCCTGGGTGTCAGACCCCACCGATCAGATACCGATGACCGATGCAGAGGTTAGACCATCCGTTAAAAAGTCCATTTAAGTCTCTACTTACAACACGTATATATACAAAACATCTACTCATCTAATGCCCTGCAATATTCATATTAACAATTCAAAAATATTCAGATAAATTACAGACAATATTTTTCATTCACGATTCTGGTCTTCACATAAAGCATAACTGACAATGACTAAGAATTACAGCTAAATGTGCGCTCATCATGTTCTGAGGGCAGGAGGAAAAATCCCAACCATATCTGGGCTTAGTCTGAAGCACAACCCTGCAAGCAGATGCTGATTTTATGAAGAGGAAGCGGCAGAAGACAATATAATCGCAGAAAGCGAAATGACAAGTATGTAATGTCCACAGCACATTGCTGGGAAACCTTTCCTGTGTCAGCCGGGGTAGGAGCTGAGATCAGCAGGATTCAGCTGATGGCAGGAAGCAGTGCTGGACATGCTTGCTGAAGCAGGCCGTACATAAAGGTATTAAGATGAAGCATATGCCGACGGCAACACTACAAGTTACATAATCATACAGATACTGAGAACATCTGCAAAGTGTCATTATAACACCATCTATGAAGCAACGGCTTAGAAGCATGGCCAAGACGGTCAATGATCCGGGGTGGTAACATCATAATGAATGACCGTCACCATGCATGGATGGATATACCATATGTGCAACCAGCAGCTTCTTACTGTTTGGATTTCACAGGTCTTGTGGACTGTCCAAGGGATGTGCTCCTGGAGCGCAAGGTGTCCATACACTGTTCTTTTACAAGGACCTGATGTCTGCCTCTATACACATGTTATAGACTGCCACTTTAAGCACTCTGTATTCTGCTATAGGGATTCTGACAGAAGACTTAAAGGGGTTCTCCGGGAATTAAGAAAATGAAAATACTTGATTACTACTTTATTATAAATATATTCTCAAATACCTTTCATTATTTATAATGGCTCATTTTTTCTGAGGAGCAATGATTAGGAGAAACAAAATGGCTGCTGCCCCATTAGTTTACACAAAACCTGTCCCAATCATACAAGAGGACAAATTACTTTACTGCACTGAGGTAAAGAGCTGCCTCCTCCTCCTCTCTACTTTTCAAGGATTATGATCCTGAATACAGATTATAAGAACTTTAGCTGAATCTCTTGGGAATTTAGTACAGAGAAGACTGACAGGGCAGACTGTGGTAATGGAGACTGTATACAAGTGCTGCTGTTCATTAGCCACACCTCACCCTCCTCTCATGTCTCCTCATCTTCTCCATTCCCACATAGATGCACCTGTATTCAGGATGATGATTCCTGACAAGCAGAGCAGAGAGGAGGATGAGGCAGCTCTTTACCTCAGTGTTGTAAAGTAACTTTTCCTCCTGTGTGATTAGGACAGTTTTTGTGTGAACTAATGGGACAGCGGCCATTTTGGTTCCCCTGATGATTGCTCCCCAAACAAAACAAGGCATTATAAATAATGAAAGGTATTTGAGAATATATTTATAATAAAGTAATATTTAAGTATTGGAATTTTTTTTAATTCCTGGAGAACCCCTTTAAGGCCCCATTCACACGACCATATGTATTCCGTGATCCGTATGAAAACGGAACGGAAGACATACGGAAAGTCTTCTGTAGTGTTCCGCATTTTTGCGGACCCATTGACTTTAATTGGGCTACGGACGTGATTTTGCGGCCAAGTATAGGACATGTTTCATTTTTTTTGCGGGAGAACTTCCGTAATATACGGATGCGGAATGCACATGGTGTCATTGTTATCACATTGGTTGGGGTCCAAGTCCTGGCACCACCACCAAGCAGCAGTTTCAGGGAGCCACTGTGCTCACAGAAGCTCTGGTGTACGCTGCGGACTCCTGGCAGATTTGCAAGCACAGTGCCATATATTGTATGGTGGCTGTACATGGTATTGCAGCTCAGCCCTATTGGCTTAAATGAGACCAAGATGCAACTAGGTAATGTGACCGATGTACAGTGACATCACTGACCTCAGAAGAGGCCGCTGCACTCACGGAGCACCAGGCCTCTTCTAACAGCTGATCCGTAAGGGTCCCGGGTGTCGGAACCCACAGATCTGATATTGATGACTTATCCTGAGGATGGATCATTAATATCGTTCCCAGATAACCCGTTTAAGGAAAGACACTAGGTTTTAGATTCAATTTTAGTGGAACCCTGGTTTGGCTATTCCTTAAAGGGTCCTCAGAGATGAGATGATCACAGGTGGTCCCACTGGCCAGACCCCTGAGATAAGCGGATATCCCCTAACAAATAGTTATTTGGACACAGAAAAAGTGCAGAGGAAATAAATCAATGGACTGACTGTGTAATACACAGACGAGCCGGATCCTCCAGAGGAGAAGATCTGTAGAATAAATGTATAGGGAATTCCCAATCAAAAAACAATTATATCCACAAGAAGTAATATGGAATTCTAAGGATTTCTGGGTGTTCTGGCTGTGAAGACCCCACCTATCTTACCAGGATGAGGAAAGTGATCTAGCACTGCATTATGAACTAATAGACACACGTTTCTCTATATTACAGGAACAGAAGTGGAAGGAACAGGGGGACTGACATCCAGCCCTGGCTAGCTTTAATAAATAGGATCTCTACCAAACCATATTTTAATGAAACATTGTTAAAGTGGTACTCCGATCACTGAAAGATATGGAATATCTCCAGCATATGGCCACGTGTTCTGCAAAATTCTGATTGGTGGATCTTTGGGACCTGCACCGATGCAAGAAATAAAGGTTCTGACTGGCAGCTCTCCTGCTGCGCCCTCTTCATTCTGAGAGTCAGTTTCCGCAATACGCCATCTCTGCCTATAGTCAATAGCTGTGTCCATACACACTGACAGTCTGCACTGACTGAACACTATCAGAGTGTTTAGGGACAGGCGAGTTCCACTCTCCGATCTCACACTGTGAGTATGCAGCAGCTCCCGTCCTGACCTCCCAGCACTGACCAGGTCGCATAGCATTATATTGATTTATGATGCTGTGTAAACATTACAGTTCTTGAATGTATTGTACAACACTGACATCATTATGTTAGTGTTATATAATACATTCTAGACCTCTAAAGGTTTCAGAACATCATAAACCAATATAATGCTATTCGACCCCGTCAGTGCTGGGAGGTCAGGACGGGAGCTGCTGCATACTCACGCTGCAAGTCCTGAGCGTGGAACTCGCTTGTCTGAAATGGGCTTTATCCATACAATTCCTGGAGGAATAGCAGAGAAATGGAACAATGTAGTGCTGAGAAGAGATGTGGAAAAAGGCATCTACTAAAACAGACATGACAGGAGAGATGACAGATCCTCATTTAAAGGTAGGGGGAGGAGCCTTGGCAGGAAAACAATCTTTTCTATCTTCACGTTACAGGAAATTTGCAATCAATATTAAACCAAAAGTATGTCCTTACAGCACTTCATAACTTCTTTACATATGTGTTTACCTTGCAGCTCTCTTCATATCTTCAGAAAATCTACTTTAATCCATGTGGTAACGAGGTGCCCAGAGGGGCATTATTTTCATTCAAAGGAGCCCATCAAGTGCCCAAGCCCACTCTCCTGCAAAGCCCAAGCACGCATCTCCTCTGCTCATAAATTACACCCCCAGCAGTACCACTGCTGAACATTGCCTGCGCTCTTCTGGTTCAATTGAGGGCATCAGCCTCAACTGTTTCACTGGTCATGCACCAAACCCAGTGACGTTTTTGGTGCATGCCCAGTGAAACAGTTGAGATTGAAGCAGAAGAGCGCAGGCAGTGGTCGGCACTGCGCCTGCGCGGAATTTGTCAGCAATGCTGAAGGGAAAGGGAGGGGTTATCACCTTAATGCCTCATTAGCATATGGATCAAAGTGTATTTTCTAAAGATATGAAGCGAGCTGCAAGGGAGAAAAACACAAATGGAAAGAAGGTATGAAGTGCTGGAAGGACATACTTTTGGTTTCAGGTGACAGATTCCCTTTAACGTGAAGATAGAAAAGCTTGGCTCCTCACCACTTCTTTGTCCTCAGTTCGGTTGCAATACGGCACATATAAGTAAATTGGGAAAAACTGGTTTCTACAGAAGTATTACCTGACAGCCCAAAGTCTTTGGTTGTCATGCAGTGCATCTCTACCAACCAGACATGTCTCCTAGGATCATCTCAGAGCTGCATTGGTACTGTGTATTCTCTATGGAAGGACGGTTTCACACAGGCGTGTTCGGTCCAGAAAATATGGCACGTTCGGGTCACCTGAGCCGCTATCAGTCTTGGAAATGCAGCCGTCACCTGTATGTCTGGGAAATGTGGCCATCACAGAGACTGTATTTCTCGCACAGCACACACTTGTGTGAAACTGGTCTTGATCTAAGTGGAGTACCCCTGTAAGAATAGGCCATTAAAGGGGTTCTCTCACTTCAGCAAATGGCTTTCATCATGTAGAGAAAGTTAAAGAGGATCTGCCACCAGCTACATGCATCCTCCCATGTAATAACAATTCTGGAGCATCTATTCTTATGGCTCTACATGTGCTATTCCTTTATTATTTCTACTACAAGTTATGAATTAATTGTTAGCAGTCTGCAGTAAGGGTACAGAGGGGAGGTAACCAGTTGGGGGTGTGTAACTGCACAGACAGAAAATGGCAGCATTGAGTGTATAGAGTCAGTCTGTACAGGTACACCCCCCCCTCCCAACTGGTTACCTCCCCTCTGTACCCTTACTGCAGACTGCTAGTAATTAATTCATAACTTCTAGCAGGTATAACAAAGGAATGGCACAACATAGAGCCATAACAATAGATGCTCCAGAATTGTTATTACATGGGGAATGCATGAAGCTATTAAAACAGGCGTGTCAGGACTGGTGAAAGGCCCTCTTTAATACAAGACACTTACTAATGTATTGTGATTGTCCATATTGTCTCCTTTGATGGCTGGATATATTTTCCCTCACATTATGCACTGCTTGTTACCAGGAGTTAGGACCACCCTGCATTCCATCAGTGGAGTTAGTACATGCACAGCCTAGGAAAAAGGGCCGCCTTTCTCTGGACCGTGGGAGCCTATATAGGCATGCATGTGCAGCAGCTCTCATCCAGGCCACCTCGTATCTACACTGCAGCGATGACCATTACCCCTGGAAACAAGCAGTGTATAATGTGATGAAAAAATGATTGAAGCCAGCAAAGAAGGTATTATGGACCATCACAATACATTAGAAACTGCCTTGTATTAAAGAGGTTTTTTGCTTTTTTTATATTGATGACCTATCCTCAGGATTGGTCCCCAATATCAGATCGGCAGGGGTCCAACCCCCGGCACCATCACCGATCAGCTGTTTGAAGAGAAAGCAGCGTTGGTAATAGTGCTGCCTTCTCCTCACTGTTTACCTGACCGCCGCAGCAATTGCATTAGAGAGCAGTGTAATTACAACTCCTGCCATCCCCATTCACTTCAATGGGACGGCTCTGTAGTATTCACTTGAGTAGGAAAAAGCCGTCCCAGTGAAGTGAATGGGGATGGCAGGAGTTGTAATTACACCTCTTTATAGCTGGAATTGCTGTGGTGAGGACTGAGGTAAACAGTGATGAGAAGGCAGCACTCATACCAACTCTGCTTTCTCTTCAAACAGCTCATCGGTGGGGATGTCAGAAGCCAGACCCTCACCAATCTGATATTGATGACCATGATGATAGGACATCAATATAGAAAATAAATTTAAAAAAAACAGACAACCCCTTTAACTGTGTCTACATGACAAAATGTCATTTGTTGAAGTTTGACAACCCCTTTAAGTAGTCTGGAAAACAAGACATAATGGGTCCTTTTTCCCCACTGTGCCGCAGGAGGACCCTGAATCACCCTCACTATCCATAGGATACGTCAGGCATAGACACTACATTATTCCCAGTACTTTCTATTTCTGACACCTGGTCTAACAGTCCACATAGCATTAAGAGCTGGCTAGTGGCACATATTGGGGCAGTAGTCAGGCTGCAGAGGCAGTGATGCACCATCCCCATCAGCATACAGCGGCGGCCTGTCACATGACTACAGTTGGCTATACAGTATGTATATACCTGCACATACAGTGGTGAGCGGCACGTTACCAGCAGGCTGCCGCGATGTCCCCAGGACTCAGTCCCGCCCCTTCCCGGCTCTAGGGGCGCGCAGTCCCTCCTCCTTCTTCCCTCTTTTCGCGGTAAATGTCTCTCCTGGAATGGCAGCTCTTTTCTCCACCCTAGCTTCTATTACTGCTCCGTTTTCTCTACCTGACTCAAAGACTGGCACTGGACGCCGCCATGTTTACTCCCCTCCCCGGTGCTCCAGTCCACAGCCCAGTGGCAGTACCGCGCATGCGCAGTTGGCGCACTCAGTTTCCCCTCCACTCCCTGGTACCTGTCAGGCGACTGTCAGCTGACTGCCTGTGCCTGACGTGTATGACAGCAGGAAGTCCTTGCCTTCTCAGCGCGACCATTTTTAGTATGGGCAAACTTACTGATTCTGTGTGAGGCAATGCCCAGTGTGGTGCCACTGGCAATATAGGTTTCTTAGTAACAGTAGATATTTTCAAACGTCGAATTTTAAAAAGAACAATGGTGAGATTTTGTCTTAAGAATTTATAACGAAGTAAGATGATGGTAGGGGGAAATGAAAAGTGGCCAATTCATTTGTGGTGACACTAATAGAAACGGAACAGTTGCAACCAATCAGGTCAATGCTTTCATCTTCCTTTTCTCCTGAAAAAATATGTACCCATTCCATAAAACAAGAAAAATAACTGTGAAGTGTAAATTCGCCATATAACTGTGTGGCTCACACAAAACCGTATCATGACACAGTTTAGGAGCCTTACATTTTGCACCTGGAATTGGATCCTGCACTGCAACGTCAGGAAATAATTTCTTTAATTGGCCTTTCATCCCTGGATCGGATCTAATGTCAGATTGTGGTTCTTTGGGCCCAAAAGACTGAGTGAATTTGAGGGCTCACCTTCCATCTCCACAGAAAAGCAATGCATGTCCTTTTTGGTCTATTATCATTGACCATGAATGAATGGAGTGACAGGTCTCACTTGACTGATGTCACTTAATTCTCTAAGGAACTGCTGGAATTAGCTGAGTGCTATACTTGGCTATTTCCGGTAATATGTTGGGTTCCCAGTGCTTGGATCACAGGGCGATTGTCAATAGACCCTACAAGGAAATTTCCCAGTGGGCTGATGTCCAGGGGGGCCACCCAACCCCTCCTGCCAGCCAGGTTCATATGAACTGATTCTCTCTTACGCACCTGGCAAGCAGCTGCAGGTGCTCTCCTGAATTCAACTGTGTTGACATCCTCAGTATAGTGATACAGTTGAATACTGTGGAGCAGGTGACAGTATTTTGTGCTGCGCTGTGGTATTTGGTTCAGCTGGGGAAGTATATTGCTCTGCACTATGGTATTGCAGGCCCTGCTTTCTTCTGTTGTCCCACAGATGGTGGCCCTATCTAATTATGTTGCCCCATCTTCTGTTAGTTTGGACCCACCTGCAACATGAGGCCACTTCTATCTTTTTTCCAGGGTCACTTTTAGTTCCCAGTCTGCCCCTGCAGAAAAATATCCCCTCTCTTGTGGTAAAGTAAATAGCTTGGCACAACCCCATAAACCAGATTTGTCAACTTTCCTGGAATTGGTAGGAGGCTTCTGGGAAAAAGGGAGACATCCTGGAAGACTTGGCAAATCTTCTGGGAGCTGCATGGAGGGCTGCTTTGTCCTGGACAGCAGTCCTCCATGAACGTTAACTGAATGTGGCACCATGATACTAATCCCATAGGTTTTCAATAGGATTCAGGTCTGGAGAAAGTGCAGGCCACTCTATTTGAGGTACTCCGGTCTCCAGCAACCATTCCCTAATGATGTGACCTCGATGAGCGGCTGCATTGTCGTCCATGAAGATGAAATTAGGCCTGTGTTGTTCATGCAGAGAAACAATGACAACTTTATTTGACTCACATGGGGTAACTAGCTTACAATTACAACAGTCTTTGACAAGCAACAGACTTAGGGCTCATGCACATGACCGTATGTATTTTACAGTTCGCAAAACACAGATCCACAAAAAAAACGGATGACATCCATATTGCATCCGTTTTTTTTCCTAGCCCATTGTAACAATGCCTTTCCTTGTCCACAAAACAGACAAGAATAGGACATGCGTAACAGACATGTGGACATACAGAAACGGAATGCACACGGAGTCATTTACTTTTTTTAATGTATTGTATGTAATGTATTGGGTTTGGCTGGTTAGGTGGGGGGACAATATGCATATTATTGCTGTTCTTGCCTACAATCTCCTGCAGGTTATTTGAATATTAATCAGCTCTGGCATACCCACTTCTCCATCCCCAGCGCTCTTCTGCCTTACAAGTGGAAGCCCTTCTTCAGCCATCTGCTTTTCCTCCTTTTCACATCATTTAATATTGATGAGAATATGTCATCAGGAACAACCAGCTCCTCCTCTCTGCATCTTGCTGACTTTTCTAGGACATGGAGACTTTGAAGGATGATGTGGAAAAAGTAAAGCCAGCAAAAGATGAGGATGTTCATCATTAAGACCTGCCCCCCCAAGGGGTGCAGACTGGATGATATTGGTTGGCAAGCTGGCAGTGGAATAATAAAAGTTTCCATCTTATTGGTATTGAATTGCATATCTTAGTTTACTGGTGATGTAGGAATAAATAAAACCGACGCAGAATAAGTCTTCCTGCACTCTTCCTGTCCAATATTCTTCTATTAATCATTTTCAGTAGCTCTGTCCCTAGCGCATGTGCGCTTGCCATGTCTCTCCCTATGCACAGAACAATAGCGGTACCACGTGGCAAGAGGGTTTTATAGGGTTCTGACATCACAAGGGATGGCTATCTGTGCCTGTGCCTGGAATTTTGATTGGCCCCATTCACTTGTGTGGGGTTGAGCTGCATCTAAGCCATGTGACCAACGAATGTGTCGTGGCCTAGGAAAAGCTGTGAAAGGCTAAGTCACTGCTGCAAGCGCCATTACCTTCTCAAACATCTGATTGGCAGGGGTCCTGGATATCAGACCCCCCACTGAATTGATAGAGATGACCTATTCTGAGGATAGATCATAAGCTATAAAGTCTTGGAAAATCCCTTTAGTATAAGCAAATGAGCCTCTAGGAACAATGGAGCATTACCGTATTACCTAGAGACTCCACTGTAACTGCTGTGCCCTCTGCACTTTGATTGACAGGACCAAACCAGAAGGGGGGGCAGCCAGGGCGCACTCCCCACTCGCAAAAGCCAANGGGGGGGGGTCACACCCACCGTTGCATTTCATTTACATGAAGGAGTACATAACTACTGTGAATGTGGGCATTTCTGCTGTAAAAAAGGCACAATGTGGGTATAAATACCGTGAGGGGCACAATGTGGATATTACTACTGTGAAGGAGACAGAATGTGGACAGTATTACTGTGAAGGTGCACAATGTGGATATTACTACTGTAAGGGGCACAATGTGGGCATTAGTACTGGGTGGTAGAGCTAAGTGGAAAATAAATTCCTTAGATTACCCCTGTTATACATTGGGATGGCTCAGTCTTATAGGGCAGCACAGTGTCCCCTCCTAGGTATTTATTAGGGACAGTTACCATCCCTTCCTTAAGTGATTCTTTTTGCGTTATCACCACAGGGACCTTGTTCCAGATCCAGTGGAAATCACGCTGATATACCAGAGAAACCCTGGATACTGTAGGACCAGTGGACATCACACCAGTGACACCCTGGATGTGGTATTGTCATCACACTTCTCACGATTTCGCCTTCTTTGTGTGGTGCCAAATCATTAAAAGTATAGGTATGCATATGCTCATACCACTTTCACAATGATACCAGAACACAAGTTGGTTTCATGGAAAATACTTCACATCCCCCAAGCAAGAGAGATTTTATTAAAGAGACAGTCACTTATATAGTAGGTATGACAGACAAAAAGGGGAGTTACTTAAGCAGAGTGATTGGATCTTTGACACAAGGGGTGTAGTTCAGCAACTTCAACACTAAGTTCATTGGTTAATTTGAAAGAGGCAAATTAACATGTCTTAAAACAAAGAGAGTGTTCACGTGACTCACATTGCTAATTAGCTGTCATCTAGGGGTCAAAGACGAGTAGTACAGGCTTTACACAATATATATAAAAACCTATCTCTCACAGTATGACCAGTTAGTTCTTTCATTTATTGCAAGGTGTATTGGTACCGACATGTACCCTATGATAGATTTTATTAGGTAAGTGGGGCTGGGTGAGTACAGATATCCATTGGGCGGAGTTAGAGGAGTGGCTTAGCGTAAAAAAAAATGCCATGGCACGCTATGAGTGCGGCTGAACTTTTCTCTCTTTATGTAAATATGAGTGGCAAGTGTGGGTGGGGGGGGTTGGGCTGTTGAATCCTTGGCCCAGGTGCTGGAAAGCCAAGCTACACCTCTGGGACCAGGCAGTGAAAACATCATCACACCTAGCCCTGTCAATGCAGTGCATTGAGAGGCTCATTTGTATAAATTAAAACATCATTTTTCTCAGCAATGCATGCACATGTGAACATAGGACCAACACACATGCCTTTAGCTGCCAAACACGCATGCAATAGGTCAGCCAGTTTTATAGGTACAAATCTGATAACAGATTCCCTTTAAGCAGTGGCAATAGGATAATTAGGAACACGGTGGCAACAGACAAATATAACAATGTCCCTTTAATGGTAAAAACTCAATCTACCCCCAGCTTGCAGGGCTCCTAACACTCTTGGTGTCAATAGTGGTCTCCTCATAGTGGTAGCAGTAAAAATGAGAGTAGCTGTAGTATTACCGCAGCTTTCTGTCCATGTGGTGCAGTACCACGCAGTCTGTACTGTCTCTAACAGGTACAGGTTGCAGAATCTCTATCTTCACAACCACTGCACAGCCTGTCACTGTAAGCCTTCCACGTGACACACAGTATTGCACACAGTCTCTCACAAAGTATTGACTACAGGCTGGCTGGTCTTTGTTACATGTCTCTTCTACAGGCTCCAGCTGCTTCCCGGATGCAAGAACTAAGTTGGTTCTTTCTACCCCTCAGTTCTGGACGCAGCTTCTCAGCTGTATTTAGCTTCAGATGCCCTAGCTAATCTCAGAAGTATTGTACGCTTATGTTTAGTACTGATCACGTCTCAACAAGGTACAGTAGTTCTTACAGGAAATAAATGCAGGATCTGTCTTCATCTGCATCTTCCCAGCTTGCTACTACTGATCACGAGGTCTGCAGAGCATTGCTATTTATGCTTTCTCTACATAGGCTTTCACTGCATACCTCAGGACCTTATAGTAATCAGATCAGATTACCCAGGAGGTCTTTTACCCCCTGACATTTTCCAAAAGTAATACGATTGGTTGGGAGATGTTATTATAACTAGGGATGAGCAAACTTGTGTTTTAAAGTTCGGCGTACAAGGTTTGGGTTCAGGTTATCTTAGAATTCCATTATGGATTCCGCTACCACGGACCCTAATTATAACCTCAGTTCCCAACACACATTTACAATGCACACAATTGCATTATACAGTACATACATTTACAGTATATTAGTGAAGTATACACATCCCTTCCGGTAGACATTTTATTAAACTGTCAGCATAAGCATGAAAAATTAATAATATATTTGGTGCATTACACACTATGTTGTACATAATTTGCAATAGAATTCTGGGGCATTTGCTTAGTAAATTTTCCCCAATAGGCCAATACACAAATTTTATGAACTCATCTGCCTTCACTGTACAAGGCGTGGCAAGCTTTTATCAGCTTTAGTTGTGACTTCTTTCTAGAAAACATCTCAAAGGATCCTGCTTAACCCATGGTTCAGCCAACAATTCAGATTTAAAGGGCATCTGTCATCAGATTTGTACCTATGAAACTGGTTGACCTGTTGCATGTGCACTTGGCAGTTGAAGGCATTTGTCCCGTGTTCATATGTGCCTGTATTGCTAAGAAAAATGATGTTTTAATATATGCAACTGAGCCTCTAGGAACAATGAGGGCGTCACCATTACACCTAGTGGCTTAGCTCTCTCTGCAACTTCCATACCCTCTCCATATAGATCGACAGGGCCAAGCAGTGAAGACATACAAATAGGTACAAATTTGCTGACAGATGCCTTTTAAACCTATTTTACAGTATTTCAACTTAAACAACGATAAAACAGTGCAAAACATTATGAAACATGGAGAAATCTGTCAATAGATATAAACTCATAAAATATGCTAATAATGCTGTATAATATTTCATGTTCTGCATGGAAAAAACAGAGAACTTCATTCTGTATGAAAAAAGTGCTTACCTTTCAAGAGCACCAGTTATATTTGTGCTAAAATAAAGAACACCCCCCCCCCCAAAAAAAAAAAAAGTATCCTCCATTAATATGCACTCCTTAATAAGTTATAACCAAAAGTTTGTAGTAAAATGAAAAGCTAAAATTTTGCATAAGTATTCCGACCATTTACTATTATACTTGAAATCTAGCTCTCAGGGCCTCCCATTTCTATTGATCATCTTTGAAATGTTTGTATACCTTAATTGTGGTAAATTATGGTAAATTCAGTTTTATTCTCTACTACTCTAGAGTCGCTTTAATATAACATTTTAGGATAATGAGGACATATTAAAGATGTATTTTTTGCAGTTTTTTGTTTATAAATACTTTTATAGACATATATGGTGTTCAGGCCAAATACAATATTTATGAAAGCCTTCTCCACTTTTTCTTACAATTACACTAGACAGTTCATTTATCAGACATTCCCAACACATTACTATGGTATTTTTCCGCTTTATAAGACGCACTCCCCCCCCCAAAAGTAAGGGGGAAATGGCCATGCGTCTTATAAAGCGAATACTAGTGAGCGCTTCCATTATGGAAGCGCTCACTAGTATGTATTAGGTGCCAGGAGCAGGGGAAGATACTCACCCTCCTGCGCTGCAGCTCCGCTCCGTTTCCGGCACTCTTCTGTCTTCTCCGGCCTGCGCTGCAATGTCCTGACCCCGTACAGCGTCAGGACGTAGTGTGTGCACTATGACCTGATGCTGCATGCAGTCAGGTGACAGTGCAGCGCTGGCTGGAGAAGACAGAGGAGCGCGACTTGCTGGAGATGAAGAGGAGCAACGGCACAGGAGAGGTAAGCAGATTTTTTTGTTTTAGTCTTATGGGGGTCTATAAAGGGCTGATTTGAGGTCTGAAAGGGCTGATGGGGGTCTAAAAAGGGCTGATGGGGGTCTATAAAGGGCTGATCTGAGGTCTGAAAGGGCTGATGGGGTCTATAAAGGGCTGATGGGGGTCTATAAAGGGCTGATCTGAGGTCTGAAAGGGCTGATGGGGGTCTAAAAAGGGCTGATCTGAGGTCTGAAAGGGCTAATGGGCGTCTATAAAGGGCTGATCTAAGATCTGAAAGGGCTGATGGGGGCCTATAAAGGGCTGATCAGAGGTCTGAAAGGGCTGATGGGGTCTAAAAAGGGCTGATCTGAGGTCTGATGGGGGTCTGAAAGGGCTGATCTGAGGTCTGATGGGGGTCTGAAAGGGCTGATGGGAGTCTGAAAGGGCTGCTCTGAGGTCTGATGGGGGTCTAAAAGGGCTGATGGGGGTCTGAAACGGCTGATCTGAAGTCTGATGGGGGTCTGAAATGGAGGGCTGATGGGGTTCTGACATGGAGGGCTGATATGGGGGTGTGATGTCCTGATATTTATGGGGGTCTAATTGATTAAAAATAGTTTTTTCTTATTTTCCTACTCTAAAATCTGGGTGCGTCTTATCATCGGGTGCATCTTATAAAGCGAAAAATACGGTACTTCGTTGGAAAACAACGGCAAGTCTGACTTGGAATTGTTTTCTGGGTACAGTAGATTCACTGATAGGGTGTACACAGTGTTATTGAATCTGTTGCACTTTTTACTGGGGCACAGACTAATGCTCTGTGGGTATATTGCACATGTATCAATAAATAATCTATATTCTTCAAACATCTGTAATGTCTAATAGTATGGTGCGAAGTGTGAAGTCAATCCAATCCCTGTGGATCTCACATTTACCCTTCTTTTCTGGCTACAAAACCATTTTTTGGACGTATCCACATCATGTCTTACAACAGTCCTATTTTTTGATGGAGCTTTTTTGATGACCATTTTCATAGAAATTACTGTTTATTTTTCTATTTTAGGGGCATCCTTGTGTGAAGAAGAGGTGGGTCTTACATGTCTGGTAATCTGGGATTGAAACATTCGCAGATATGATCCTCTTTAATTCAGTGTGAAAATATATGATATGCAGATCTTCTTTGAAATGTGCACAATTAGAACAATATCCAAGAAATAAGTCCCAAGAAATATGTAAAATGACATAGATTGTATTAAACTTGCATTTGGTCACATGGCAGAGGAGGAAGAAACCTCACAAGAACATGACCTCACAAGAAGATATCAAGATTCACATCACGTTAAAGCCCTATAGGCCAAGAAAGCTTCAAGTGTATAGGTAAATCATATCCATAGGGCTCTTTTTACTCAATGAATGCAAAAAGAGTTTTTTTGGCATCTGTCAGGCTGGTATATGTGGCATACCTTTTTTTCTGTATGGAATAATGTAGTAGACAACTGTATGCTATTATGCAGAGATTTTTCATTCTTAAAGAGGCTCTGTTACCAGGATCAACCCTATTAAACCAGACATACTGGCTGGTAGAGCTGAGCATGAGGATTAAAACTATTAAATCTATTAAGATTAAAACTACCTTTCTTTTATCTTTATCATAAATAGCTGTAGAGAAATCGTCATTTGCAATTGTATGCAAAGGAGAATTTTGAGCACTCAGAGGTGGGGCTGAATCATCTGAGCACTGCTATGCAACACCTCCTGTGCTCTGCACATGCCCCCCTCCCATTGATTGACAGGGCTAGATATGCTGAGGGCAGAGACCTGTCCAAGCATCTACATATCATGTACTCTATGTACTATAGCTTCACCACACTGACATCTGCTCAGAAAGCTAATGTTCCTATTACTGCTTTATTCACAAGCACAATATGATTATAAGGACACCAGCCATTTGTGTTAGCTTATAAGCATAGGAAAAACATATACCTTTATGTGGTAATGCTATAACTTGGTTAAGTGTTTGATTTTGCATGTAGAGATCCCAGGTTTGAATCTAGGGAGAAACATCAACATTTTTTTCTTCAGATATTTTTGTTTCTTCCACATTTATCCCAAAGGAAAAGTCTATGTCCTTATTATATTGAGAATAATGTTTTTTAGAAAGCTAATAAATATTACTGGTTTCTTTGTCATATATTGTGTTTGTGAATAAATAGGTAATAGTTTTTAGAAAAAAAACACTTCTCAATATAGTAAGGCCTTATTATTATTATTATTTTTATTATTATGGTGGAGGGAAAATGCGATATTCGGCAGTGTGGGAGTTTTTCACAAAGTCACTGGGGGATGTTACCGTGGCAGTATGCTGGATGAGGCGCTACACAGAAGCCTACCTGTCCGGAAACAACTAGCAGTGCACAGCTTCATAGAGGCAGTGGCAGGCAGTCATCATAGAGTGGTTGGGGTAAAATGGCATACTCGCCAGTATGGGAAATTTTTATCAAATCGTTGGAGGACATCAGTGTGGCGGTATGAAAGATCTGTGGCAGAAGATGGAGCGTGGCCAGGGTGTTAATGTTGGCACGATGGCCCTGTGTCAACACATGGAGCGTCACTATACAGTGGCATTGGAAATCCGTGACACTCATTTTGTCTAACCAGCCTGATGCAGTAACTGCTGCATCTTTCACCAGCCTGCACCCGACTGCAAAAAGACAACAGTATGTGTGCACTCATCCAGTGGTGCAGTAGCTGAACATGCACCTGGCTAAGTTGCTAGTACTACAGTCCCTCCCTTTCCATGTAGTTGACTCTGCACATTCCGGGGAACTGATTGCTTGTGCCCAACCAAGTATAACAGAAAAGGGTAGCGTGTTTTCTAAAATCTACCTTTAATAATGCTCTTAGGCAGGGTAGAATAACATAGTACAACTAATTAAAATTATTTTTGTGTGTCAAATATGATAACAATGATGTCCATTAACGGTGTCCGCACAGATACAAATGGGGGTGGTAGAGGGGGCAAAAGTTGGAAAAATTACCCTATTTTGACCTCACGAGAAATTTCTCATCCCAGGGTCACCCCCAGATGGTAGGGGCCCCTGTCCTTGTTCCTAAACCTAAAAAAAAAAACCTACACAGACCCTACTATGAAAACATGCCAATAGATAGGTAACAACATACCCCAGAATAGGTCAAAATATAGTTGCACCCCGACACATTTCTCCTATAACATAGGTTCATCAGGGGTTGATAAGTGAATACAAGAACTGATCATCTGGTAGTCCATCCCAGCCCCCGGTTGTACCATGTGTTCAATCGTCTGACGAGCACCATCTCCTCACACCTGCCTGTACCTTCAGACCATTTATTTATCTTTTCCTACATTTTGATTATCAGTTCTTGTATTCACTTATCATCCCCTTGTAACATACAGTGGCTTGCTGTAGGTACTGACAATGTCCAGGAGACTGTCCTCGCATTTCAGCCATTCTTACGTGACGAAGAACGCTAGACTTGGAGTGATGGAACGGTCTGCCATTATACATTAATTTGTGACACTCTGACTCGCTGGAATTCAACATTGCACATGCTAGGGCATCTGTATGAAAAGCAGAAAGCAGTGAATGGTTTTGTCAAGCACTAGACTGCCTCAGCAGGGAACTGTCACGAACCAGTGGGTGGGAACCCACTGTGCCTTGTACCCTACCTCCTCTAAGGGCGTTGTCTAAGTGAACCCCTCGATCTTCACAATACCCCTGATGGTGGGGATAGACTTTCCGAGGGGAACACCAGGTCGCTCCCTCTTGAGAAGGGTTGGAACATGAGGCAGCTTGTCCAGGCGGACCAGGAGGTACCTGAGCAAGGCACCAGAGGTACAGAGTAGTCAGAAGGCCGAGTCATTACCAGGAGCAACAATGAAGGACCAAAGGATGAGGCAGAGGCGAAGTCAGACAGGCAATGGGTCAGGGCAAAGGTACAGGACAGGCAATCCGGATCAGCAACAAGAAAGTCAAAGCAAGCGGGCAGGGATGAAGCAGGTAGCGAAATCCCGGAACACAGGTATTCATGCAGGAACAATGGTAACCAAACAGGATTCAAGGACCTTGACACTGAGGCATCCAGGAAGAGGGCTGAGCCTCCTATATATGAGCAGGAGGGCCAGGGTTGATCAATGAGGTCACATGGTCACATGACCCAACCCACATGATCCAACATGTGCCAGCCCAGAGGGAGTGATGCAAGGAACAAGCAGCAAGCATGTCGTAGCCAGGGCTGAATGGAAACTCTGGAGCGGATCACAGAGCAACAGCACTTAGACAGAGCCCAGGGTGAACGGGAAAAACAGGCAGCAGATCACCACTGAACGCGGCGCTCAGGACCACGGCGGTAAGCAGGGGAACAGCGGCGCACAGCAGCCACTGTTACAGGAACATGTGTTGCATATAGGTCAGGCAGTAGAAGCTCATTTGAGATGCCTGTAAGAGGCCACAAAATCTGTCAGTAGGGACAACTGCAGTATGAACAGTTTCATCCCCCTCATATTTATCTTAGTGCATATGCTGACTCTCATGCAGCAGGGGATGATGTCGGAAGAACAGGTAACACATCTTGCTGTCCACACTGTAGCTGTTGAGGACCCACAAGGAGAAACGTACATGGATGAGGAGCTGCTACTGGAGGAGGAGGAGTTAGAGGTGGATGATGAAGATGATGATCCAGTCATTTCAGTAGGGGGCAGAGGTGGAAAGCACTGGCTTCTCTGGCATGCTGGCCAAAACGGCGACCTCTGTGCTCACTTGCTTATGCACTGACAGGTGTATCATTGACTGTCAGGATATGCGGACTTAGATTCAGGATGGGAGCATGGAGGGTCACACTGGACCTCCCTCTGTCGGCACTCCTTCCTAAAACTAATCAATCTTCATTTCCACCACTCGTCATATCAAGCTGACGAGACACCTTTGTATGAAATATCACCTAAGTACACGCTACAACTGCTATCATTTACAGGGTTAATAACTCAATATAGGTAACGCTTCTTCTAAGGTCATGGAATCATTAGAACACAAGAAGACTCTTATTAAAGTGAAGTTTTAATATAAAAAAATACAAACAATAGGGTTATAGAAAATATAACATAAAATACACAGACATATACATACAGTGCAAAATAACAGTTTGTAAGATAAAAGGGATGAAAACAGAACTTAATATGTTACGTGACTGTTAAGTCCAGTTACCTGGGGAAGCAGAAATATCAGTCAGTCCATCAGCTAGTGATCCCCAAAGAAATGACAGTTTGCTTTGCTCATGCATGTGTTAAAAAGGGTCAGTATCATCCACCCCATCACCCCCCCACCTATGATGTCAGGGAGTATGGTAATGACCTTTTATGACCGTGTTTACGAGCACTTGTTAGAAACCAAGTCTGCCTCCAAATCTTTGTATGGAAATATCTTTTTGGATATTCACCCTAGCAATTTCATCTTACCTCCAACCACTCCATCTGAATGTCCTGGGAACGTGCATACTAAACATGGTGGAGGTAATGGCAGGATGGATGGAGATATCTAATTGCTCCCTGTTACTCAGCTGAGATTGATTTGCTTTTAATACCATGGATGCATATACATGGCCTGAGTTCTCAGGAGGAGGCGCTTGGCTCAAATATGGATTTGCCCACTTGTTTCTTCCATGTATATTGCAAGATAGAAGTTTCATGTGTGACCTCAGTAGAAAGGACACTAGCCTTTTCCTGACCCCTGTAACGGTTCTGGTCTGTATCACGCTGGTACATGACATCTTCACACTCTGTGATAGGGGTCTGGCTTTCTGTGTTGATCCGTCTTACTGATTCTTATTAACGCTGGTATCTGACATTTTCACACTTTATGATAGGGGTCTGATTTCCTACTGATTTTTATTGCTGAAATCTCTGGCCTGGACAGACATGGAAGAGGTGATGACCCCTACAGGAATGTAAAGGGAGGGGTTGCCTACTCCTAACAATAATTTTGATATCTGGATCCCTCTATCACCACATAGACATAAAGTAGTCTGATGATTACTGGATAGCCATGCTTTAAGACCCTTGCTAGCAAAATGGGGGAATGCTTTCCTCCCTGTGAAAGGGAGGCAAAATTATGTTATTACCAGGAAATACTGTGTACACAGCTTGTCGCAGCTTTTGTTGAGCCAACTCTTGTCACCAGCATGGTTAAGCAAAAACAGTCCAGCTCACCTGCAGCATAGATATGCACCTTGCAAGGACAACCTGGGCAAAGGCCTGAGATCCAAGAGAAGGGAAAAATCCAGCAACGGGGAAGTGTTATTTCAGGCACTTTATTTGAACATTCAGAACAGCCAAGTGCAGTGTACAGACTCCAAAAACAGTTTACGTGTTTCGGACAGAGTCCTTAATCACAACTGAGATAACTAAATATAACACCGAATAAAAGTAGTTTAAAAAAAGGGGGCAACACCCTCAAAGGATGGGGGGGGGGGGGGCGTCACTCCAATGCTAATTGGAACTCCTGTGAACAGACACAACAACCCACAGGTGATAGCAGATCAAAAGAGACCATACCAGCTGCAGGGTAAAGCCCTGTTCACACACACAACATGAAACAACATATACAGAATGGAATAAAAACAATGCATATCAAAAGTTTGCCAGGAGAAATGGCTACATACATATAATATAAATATATTACAACAAGCATATACAAATGTCTCAGTGGAAACCAAAAGTGTATGCCAATGGATATTAATAATGGCACATTAATTCCTTGCGTAAGTTCAAGCCATTGAGGGATCTAGTCTCTAAACGAAAAAGCCAATAAGCCTCTCTCCTAAGTACCATGTTCCTGATGTTTCCACCACGTGATGAAGGTCTAACATGTTCAATGGCATATGCAGAAAACATCGTAGTTGACCTAGCATGTACGTCAATAAAATGCTTGGCTGCATTAGAGATGTTCAAATAAGATGGATTCTCAATGTAGTTCAGATGTTCCAGAATCCTCTTAAATTTTCTTGTAGTATTTCCCACATAAAGCAGTCTACTCTGAGTATGAGTATATTCAGTAACATAAACCACATTCTCCGTGTTGCAATTAATATAATGACCCGCAGGGAATGTGGCAGTACTGGAAGAATTGCGAAACACTTTAGTGGGAACAGCATACCTGCATGACTTGCATGGGTTCGAGCCGCAGCGTGTCTGAAAGGGAAGCCCCTCCACCCACCACAGAGTCACCCACCTCCCATCACCACAAGAATCAGAAGCCAGATCAGCAGTAGCAGCAGCAGCCAGTTCAGTATCCTCAACATGATGTAGCAGAGAGAAAAAGCTGAGGCAAACCAGCACTCTGGTCTGGTCTCTCTGTGCATATACTCTGTTCCCTGTCCTGACCTCATGGACCTTTGGGCAGGCAGAAAAGAACAAACAAACAAACTGGCACAGTATGATCTCTATCTTCTTTCTTGCCAGCCTCCAGATTGCGGCTCTTGCTACTGCTGCCATCATGCCACTGCCACCATCAGGCTGGTGCCTGTCTGCCAACATGTACCATATGGCTGCTGTTGTCGCCACCACTTCAGCTGCTACAACACACTGCTCTACTGCCATCACATCACAATTAACGCTACTGCTGTTACTTCTACTACTGCTACCCATATACTTCCAATCTACTTCCCTGTATGTCCCATGCTATGCTGCTTCCAAGCCCTCTTGATAAAGACCACATGGGTCGAAACGTCGCATTTTGGTTTGGTGAATAAACCACAATAATATATTGAAGACTACAGAATGCTGCTGTTTCTCTTTTGTTTCTATTTCCTGTACAGGGATCTGGACTTTGCTGGAGGGGAACCACCAAACCGTTACCTCTTGGAATAGTCTCTGTATGATTGAAAGCTGACGCAGTCAGATACAGGTTAACGTCAGGGCAGGCAGAGTAGAAGCAATACAGTAAACAATCAGAGCAGGCAGCGAAGGGTCAATGCACAGGTCAGGCAGTGGAATCCAGTAAACAGGCAAAGAATCGGTACAGGGGGAGATCCTAGAATACAGCACATCTTAGCAAGCTAACAAACCTATTGCTCATGCAACCTCCTAGAGGGAAAGATGCCTTAAAGGCTATGTACACCTTTGGAGGCAATTTTTGTTTTTTGGAGTCAATTTTTGTTTATGATGCATTTTACTCATTTTTGGCTAAGAATTATATTTTCAAATGTCCTTCATTAAAAATATTGGGCCATTCTGTCACAAAAGGTTAACTGTTTTTCTAACTGTGTGACTGGTACATTCACTTTCACTTTGTGTCAGTCATCGAATAACCCTTATGTGAAGAATGAGGAATCATGATCCATATTAGGCATGATTTAATCACAGCCATCTGCTGTCAACTAGCAGATGGAGTAAACACAGCAGGGGTCCTGCCTTCAAAGCAGGTCACATGTATACAATTCACACGTTGCCCAGCCAGCGCGGAGTCAAAGCCCTTTTCATAGGAAGAGCCCTCAGCAGAGGGCTGTCAGCTTGTTAGCCATGTCACTCAATTTTTAGACATACTGGAGCCAGGAATTAACAAAATTGTGGATTTGCCGTTCATCACAAGCATATAAGCCAATCATATATTCACAAGACGGGGACAGAGATGGACAGGCACATGTCCATAAGTTAGCGATCACATGTCAGGAAGTGGAGATACAGGGATGTCCAAGCAAGAATCTGATAAATGTTTTAGGTTTGGTTTCCACCTGTAGCCAGGGGGATCAGTTGGTACCAGAACCCTTTCCCTGTAACCTCCCGGTCTGGAGCTATGGGCCATAATGGTTTTGTGGGGCTTTTGCTACCAGAACTGGGACAGGGGGGGTTGACTCCTCCCAGGGGAGGAGGGGAGTGGCCAGCTGCAGGGTAAAAGGCCACACAGAACAGAGGCCAACGTCTTTCTCTGAAGGAGGGTCGCATTGAGCAAATGTGTTTGGAGGGACCATGGAAAAGCTGCTGACATCACTGTCCCCCATGTGGTTACAGCCAGGACTTACATCAACCCAGAACTCATCTTAACAGACTATCCATCTATCTTGTAACTGACTATTGCTCTGTTCAATTCTGTTGTACCATACCACCTGCATTTGCATATCTGACCGCTGTATCCATTTTCTGTGTATATAGTTATATGTAGTGAGCCCTCAAGGCTATTAAATATATAATTTAATCTTGTGCTGTTCTTATATCTCGATCATGAATCCCCACGTCCGTGTTCTCGGTAATATTGTTATATGCTATCTGGGTTGGCACCTGACCCGATATAACCTGTTAACGGACAGGCGTATATCAAATGAGAACTGGTGGCAGTACTACTGGGCTGATAGACTTGGTTTCGCTGGTGATAGTGAAAAGGGTCTCTCAGCCGGTCAGGATTGTGAGCGTGCGTAGCGCCACGCAGGGATCGCATTGGCTACCGTCTCTCCCTTTCTGTGCCTTCCTGTGCCCGCGTGGACAGAAGGTGTCTGTTTAATAAATTACCAATAAATTATTTAATAATAACCAATTTAAAAAATGTTTTTTTTAGCTCAAAATAAGTACAATGCAATAATAAAAAATAGCCTTTAAATATCTCAGGGTTGCCAGCTATTGGCTGGTAAAGTAGAGACAGTAGAGAAGACACATTGCCTGCAAGAAGGCCACCTCATGTGGAGGGACAGAACAGACTCAGCATGAAGAAGGTGGCAGAAGGCAGGTCTGGGCCGCAGGGTGCAGTAAGATGGGCAGTAGCAGCTTGCAGCCGGCACTGAAACAAGGTACCGACAGTTGGCGATGTATCACTGCATAGTCTGACATTATCCCATCAGTGCTGCCAGTTTCAGACTGTGCAGGGACACCCCCCCAACTGGTCACACTAGTCTGGACCATCAATGCAAACTGCTAGAAATTAATTCATAACTTCTAGCAGGAATAATAAAGGAATGTAATAATGTAGGAAAGTCTGAATGTAGTATAATTACTGTATATATGATATTCAGATTTATTTCTGCTAAAATGTGCACAATGAGAACAGTGTTCAAGAAATGAGTCTGAAGAAATACATAAAATGACAGATTTTATTGAAACTTCCTTTAGCCACATGGCAGAGGAGGAGGCATCTTTATAAGAACATGGTGTCACAAAAGATATCAAGACTAACAACACATACCAAAAACATTACCAAGGAATGAGAAAAGAATGTTCTTTTGGCATCCGTCAGGCTAATGTTCATTGGTGTACCTTTTTTTGCTGTATAGAGTAACAAAGTAGACTATGCAGAAACACAGAGGCATCCCACAAAAAATTACACTGTCCGGTATACATTTTCTTTTTAACATGGGAGCCTACGGACAGCATATGCATTAAGTATTCCAATGGATAGCTCTGAAAGAAGACTCAAATGTAAGGTGGACAAAGCCCAGCAAACCAACTATATAAAACAAATAATATAAAAGAATAAACTCACCAATACAGAATAACATTGCCAGTAGCTTTCTGCATATGGAACTATATATGTAACTATAACATTTTGTGTATTCAGGGTGCATTATTTTGCCCAGATTTACTGTAAAGTGTACATTATCCAGGCACTTATATTATTATATAGCACCAACATATTCCACAGCACACACATATGTAGAATTTTATGTATACTTTGAGGATTTACTATATTCATTTTTCCATCTTAATGATACAACTGCCCTTTATACTGCACGATGACTGTCACCAGTCACCTGAGCCATGCAAGACTTGCTCTTCCATTTCTAACATAAAAAGGGTTGTCTCACTTCAGCAAGTGGCTTTTATCATATAGAGAAAGTTTCTTCAAGCCACTTACTAATGTATTGTTATTATCCATATTGCTTCCTTTACTGACTGGATTCATTTTTCCATCACATTATTCACTGCTTGTTTCCATGGTTGCAACCACTCTGCAAACCATCAGTGGTGATTGTGCTTGCGCAATATAGGAAAAAGCACCAGCCTCTAAGGTGGCCAGGACCATGGGAGCGCACATAAGCTAGTGCTTTTTCATATAGTGTGCAAGCACGACCACCAATGATGGATTGCTGGTTGGTCGTAACCATGGAAACAAGCAGTGCATGATGTGATGGAAAAATGAATCCAGCCAGCAAAGGAAGCAATATGGATAATAACAATACATTAGGAAGAGCCTTGTGTTAACTTTCTCTACATAATAAAAGCTGTTTGCTGAAGTGAGACAACCCTTCAATCCTTATTTTATTCATTCGTTTCTAATCATACTGATTTGTAATTTATGGACTTCTTCCTCCAGCAGCAATGCAAGATCAGCAGACCAAGGAATGCGACACTTAGGATGACCACAGCAATGATGAGTCCAAAAACGGCCCCTGGGGAAAATCACAAAATCTCTTATTAAGACAAACAATTCATATGAAACATAAACTACACTTCTTTCTAAGCAGAAGTCTGAATATAAATGCACTTGGTTGTTTATCTTGTAAATGCAAATCTTGAGATTTATCAAAACTGATGTAAAGGAAAACTGGCTTAGTTGCCCATAGAAACCAATCAAATCGATAATTTCATTTTCCAAAGCAGCTCTGAAAAATGAAAGGTGGAATGTGATTGGTTGCTATGAGCAACTAAGTTGGTTTTCCTTTACACTAGTTTTGATACATCTCCCCATTGACTTCTGCTTGAAGTGAAGCTTTATGATCAGTAATATGGAGCTACTATGGCCATATAAAATAACATGGGCATTCATTATTTCACTCTGTTTCCTCAAATACAAGTTTCCAAGCTATTCTGTATGCCATAGGTCCTCATTGGAGTTGTTCTAGTTAAAAATTTTTAGGAGCAAACTGAACCAAGGAAAAGTCAGGTACAGCAGCAGTCTGTGTACAATATATGATCTATATATAAACTAGCACCCTATCTGTGTACAATCAGAGGTTCTCAGAAAATATATTTTAATAAAAAAAATATCTGAGCCCATCCACCAACAGTAAGGTGACCTCAATATGGATGGGAATTTTCGGTGACACATTCCCTTCGTTTTTTACTCCTGGCCTTTCTGGAGCCTTTCTAGAATTGGAAAAAAAATGCAACCCTGTTTCTTTCATTCTCTAGGTCAGTGCAATTAGGGTGATACCACATTTGTATAGTTTTTCTTGTGTTTTAATACCTAAAAAGAAAAACTTTGGGAAAAAATATTTTTTATTCTTTGCATATTCTTCATCATATTCTAACCTCCATAACCTTTTTTTTTTTATATATTTTTATATCTATGGAGCTGTGTGAGAGAGAATTGATCTGTACTTTTCAATGCTACCATTTTGGGGTGTGTTTGACTTTTTGATCACTTTTTATTCAAGCAATGAAAAAACATTGCATATACGGTGCTGGGGGTAAAGGGATTAAAGAAGACCAAAATCCCAGAATAAAGTGGTCTTAAATAGCAGAAAATGCTCAAAACCCCATATGCTGTTGCATATTTTTAACTCTAGTATGTTCTTGATATAAGAAAATATTGGCAAAAGTCTCATTTTAATATCAGTGTGAGGGTTTAGCCATATATTGTCAATTGCATTTACCGCTGTAGTTCACCATTGCTGTGATTTTTTGTTTTATATAGCCAATCACATTCACAAATTTGGTTACTCTGTGTAGGATGTCTTTGTGGTACATGTGGTCCGCTGCGGGCAGCCTCCATTGTATGCATTTTTGCTGGGGATTGCTGTCAGCAGCGGATTATATATGCAGGACTTAAAATGCGCAACAGCATATGGGGTTTTGAGCATTTTCTCCCATTTAAGACCATTTTATTCCGTGATTTTGTTTGTACATTTACACCTGGAGGTGTGGCAACTCCAGATTTGAATGTGCCTTGATTTTTGATTCATGGGTAACATTCAGGTGCACCTGTGCAGCCTGCGTCACATGAGTCAGGGATAGGTGGGACTCACAGCCTCCTCCCTCCTCCCATTGTATGTGTCATTTCGCGCTGGAGTTAACTAGAAGTGGGTCACTGTTTGCAGGACTTTATGCCCCTATCTGTATTTGCCCATACGGCATAGTAGGGTTAGCATTAGATCCCGTGCCACTTTGAGAGACCTTGACGGGGTGCTCGGTCTCCGGTATGTTCTTGATATAAGAATATATTGGACGAATGTTTCATTTTAATATCAGTGAGAGGGTTTAGCCATATATTGTCAATTGCATTTACTATTGTTGGGCACCATTGCTGTGATTTTTTGATTAAAGGAAATCTGTCACCAGGATAATCACTATTGAAGTAAAGCGATAGCCTAATATCACTTAATACCTTATTTCCAGATGTGCTTTTGTTCCAGCAATAGATGTTTTCTATCTTCTGAAAATCCAGTTTATTTGGTATGCAAATGAGCCAGTAAGGTGCCCAGAGCGGCGTCACTCTTAGGGTAAATGCACACGATCAGGATTTATCTGCGGACAATCCGCACTGAAATCCGCAGGTGTTCTCAGTGAAATTCGTGCAGTAAATCCGCACCAATTGGTGCGGATTTGCATGCGGATTTGTGTGCGGATTTTTTTTTCAAGTGAATGGAGAAAATCCTCATGAAATCCGGACAGGGAAAATAAAATAAATTGACATGCTGCGGATTGTAAAATCCGCACCGCAGGTCAAAATCCGCACTAAAAAAATCTGCATCGTGTGCATTGAGAATTTCAAATGTCATAGAATATAATGTACATGACCTACGGACCGGATTTTCCGCACGCAAATCCGCACGTAAAATCCGCACGTAATCCTGATCGTGTGCATTTACCCTTACAGAAAGGAGCCCTGGCATGCATGAGGGTGGGCTTGGGCACTAGCAGGAGGCATGCCTGGGCTCCTTCCTGCAAAAGTGACGCCCCTCTGGGCACCTTACTGGCTCATTTGCATACCAAATAAACTGGATTTTCAGAAGATAGAAAACATCTATTGCTGGAACAAAGGCACATCTGGAAATAAGACACTAAGTGCTATTAGACCATTGCTTTACTTCAATAGCGATTATCCTGGTGACAGATTTCCTTTAACCCCTTCAACCCCAGACCTGTTTTCACCTTCATGCCCAGGCCATTTTTTGAAAATCTGACATGTGTCACTTTATGTGGTAATAACTTTGGAACGCTTTTACTTATCCAGGCCATTCTGAGACTGTTTTCTCGTCACATATTGTGCTTCACGACAGTAGTAAATTTGTGCCAAAATATTTAATTTTTATTTATAAAAAAATACCAAATTTACCAAAAATTTGGAAAAATTTGCAAATTTCAATTTCTCTACTTTCAAAATAAATAGTAATACCTCAAAAATAGTTATTATTTTACATTTCCCATATGTCTACTTTATGTTGGCATCATTTTATGAATGTCATTTTACTTTTTTAGGACGTTTGAGGGCTTAGAAGTTTAGAAGCCATTTTTCAAATTTTCACCAAATTTTCCAAACCATTTTTTTAAGCACCAATTCAGATATAAAGTGATTATGAGGGGCTTACATAATGAAACCCCCCATAAATGACCCCAATTTTAGAAACTACACCCCTCAAATTATAAAAAGCTGCTGTTACAAACTTTGTTAACCCTTGAGGTGTTCCACAAGAATTAAAGGAAAATGGAAGTGAAATTTCAAAATTTCACTTTTTTGGTAGATTATTCATGTTAATATTTTTTTTCTTGCAACACAGCAAGGGTTAACAGCAAACTAAACCTCAATATACATTGCTCTGATTCTGCAGTTTACAGAAATACCCCATATGTGGTGGTAAACGTCTCTATTGGTTTGTGGCAGTGGTCAGAAGGAAAGGAGCGCCATACGGATTTTAGAGGCAGATTTTGCTAGAATGGTTTTTAGGCATCATTTTGTAATTGAGAGACCCTGACGTACCCCTACAGTGGAAATCCTCATAAAGTGACCCCATTTTGGAAACTAGACCCTTCAAAGAATATATTATAAACTGCTGTGCGGGCACATGGCAGTACTCAGAACGGAAGGAGTGCCATATGGATTTTGCAGAACAGCTTTTGATGGATTGGTTTGCGGGAGCCATTGATTTTAATTTTTTTGAGTTATTGTCTTATGTGGGGGCTCATTTTTTGCAGGATGAGGTGATGTTTTTATTGGTACCATTTTGGGGTACATAACACTTTTTTATTGCTTGGTATTACACTTTTTGTGAGTCAAGGTGAAAAAAAAATAGCTGTTTTGGCATAGTTTTTAAAAACATTTTTTTACAGCATTCACCTAAGGGGGCAAATCATGTGATATTTTTATAGAGCAGTTTGTTATGGATGCGGCGATAAGCAATATGTCTACCATTTTTATTTTTATAAAATTTTACACATTAGATTTATTTTTGAACAGAATAAAATCTTTTTTGTGTTGTCATTTCCTGAGAGCCATATTTTTTTTATTTTTTGGGTGATTGTCTCAGGTAGGGTATCATTTTTGCGGGACAAGATGATGGTTTCATTGGTACCATTTTGGGTTAAATACGCCTTTTTGATTGCCTGCTATTACACTTTTTGTGAGGCAAGAGGGAAAAAAATGGCTGTTTTGGCATAGTTCTTTTTTTTAATTTTTTGCAGCATTCACCTGGGGGGCTATCTCATGTAATATTTTTATAGAGCAGGTTGTTACGGACGTGGCGATACCCAATATATCTAACATTTTTATTTTTGGAAAGTTTTACACAATAGATTTTTTTTTTAACAGAATAAAATCTTATTTTTGTGTTGCCATTTCCTGAGAGCCAGATTTTTTTTATTTTTTAGGCGATTGTCTCAGGTAGGGTATCATTTTTGCGGGACAAGATGACGGTTTGATTGGTACCATTTTGGGTTAAATACGCCTTTTTGATCGCTATTACACTTTTTGTGAGGCAAGAGGGAAAAATGGTTGTTTTGGCATAGTTTTTTTTTTTAATTTTTTGCAGCATTCACCTGGGGGGCCATCTCATGTAATATTTTTATAGAGCAGGTTGTTACAGACGTGGCGATACCCAATATGTCTAACATTTTTATTTTTGGAAAGTTTTACACATTAGATGCATTTTTGAACAGAATGAAATCTTTTTTTGGTGTTGCTATTTTCTGAAAGCCATATTTTTTTTTTATTTTTCGGGCGATTGTCTCAGGTAGGGTATCATTTTTGCAGGACAAGATGACGGTTTGATTAGTACCATTTTGGGATAAATACGCCTTTTTGATCGCCTGCTATTACACTTTTTGTGAGGGAAGAGGGAAAAAAATGGCTATTTTGGCATAGTTTTTTAAACAATTTTTTTACAGCATTCGCCTGGGGGGCCATATCATGTAATATTTTTAGAGAGCAGGTTGTTACGGATGTGGCGATACCCAATATGTCTAACATTTTTATTTTTGGAAAGTTTTACACAATATATTTATTTTTGAACAGAATAAAATCTTTTTTTGTGTTGCCATTTTCTAAGAGCCATATTTTTTTTATTTTTTGGGCGATTGCCTTAGGTAGGGTATCATTTTTTGCGGGACGAGATGACGATTTTATTAGTACCATTTTGGGGTAAATACGCCTTTTTGATCGCATAGTATTACACTTTTTGTGGGGGAAGGTGACCAAAAAATGGCTGTTTTGGCACTGTTTTTATTTTTTATTTTTTACTGTGTTCACCTGGCGGGATTGATTATGTGATATTTTTATAGAGCCGGTCGATACGGACGCTGTGATACCTAATATGCCTACTTTTTCTCTTTTTTTCACAATATTTTTTACTTTTTTGGGGGGAAAATGGCTTTTTTTTCTTGAAACTTTTATTATTATTTTGTTTTTAACTTTATTTTTTAACTTTTTTTTCACCTTTTTTTAACTTTTGGGGGTCTGATCCCCTTCACAATGCATTACAATACTCACAGTAATACACTTACAGCCTGCTTCCTGTGCGATCCAGGGGGCTGGATCGCACAGGCTCGCAGGGATGGCAGCCACGATGCCTAAGGAAGGCATCGGGCTGCCATCCAAGCCATTGGGTCCCCATCACAGCAGCGCGGGGACCCGATGGCCCCCCGCTCGC